>JADRCH010000057.1:4128655-4173655 GCA_019843965.1 Rhynchomys soricoides
GGCCTACAACCAGCCATGACCTGCTCCTGTGCTCATGCCTTGCTCCCACGGCCATGTCTTGCTTAGCAGGCCCATTATGCTCGCCTTAAAAATCTTCAGGAAAAGAGGGAATATCCAAAGAGAAGTATCGTCTCCGGGGGGTGGGAGGGAGCAGGGAAGACTGGGGGAGGCAGGAGCAGTGGGAACAGAGGGACAGGGGGAGCAGGAGGGAACCGGGGCAAGGGCAGGGATTTTCTCATGATCTTTACAGCTATCAGCCTGCCTTGGGTCTGAACACTCAGACAGGAGCTTCTTCGACATCTGAAGGTGGGCTGCAGAGGCAGTGAGGATCATCCCATCAACAAAGACCCAGACCAAAGGGATAGAGAGAGGAGAGGCAGGTTTCCCTTCACCTCTCCTCAGGTCTCTGTAGATGAGGCTTATGTGATTTGGGCAGGGAACGTCTGAAGCTTAGGCAAACCCACATGGCCCAGTTTCTAACACCACAGTTGAGGGCAGACCCAGGACACCCCACAAATGGACACGTTCATACCGATTTCCTCCCTGGGTTGTGAAGGCTGAAGAATGGATGGAGGGAAGAAACACTCACTGTGTGTCTGTCAGTCCAGGAAGAACACTTGTCCCCAGAGCTGTGGAATGCAGGGTAGGGTGGTGGGTGGGGTCAGGAGCCTGTCACTTCCTAAACGCTCAGCTCGCCTGGGTGATCTTCAAGTCTGGTAATGACAAATGCCCTCCATCAAGCCCTTCAGTGGATGCCGACTGCAGACAGAGTTTCCCCCACTTTAACAATAGGAGAGATGGAGAAGAAAAGGCAAGCTTGTGGCCTCAGGGGTTTTTGTTGTTTTTTATTTTTTTTTTTTTTTACCTCAGCTCTTTCCGCTCCAACCTACATCTAAGGGAAGAGAAACTACCCTTTGTTATCACCCTGTCTCCCTTAAATTTAAGAACAGCTGGGGATATTTTTCATGATTCATTAAATTCACATCATTCCAAAGAAATCTTCCTGCCGATTTATCTTTGCCTCAGCAGTTGGGGCTCCGGGATGGAGAGGCGGCTGAGCGCTACCAGCCTAGGTCCGCTGTTCGGGGCTGAGTCTGTGATCTTCCTGCTGCAGCACTATCCTTTTTGAGGGTGAAAGGGAAGGGGAAAGAGCCAGGGTATTGAAATGAATCTCTCCATCAATGTCTCCTTTTCTGGAGATAAAGAGGAAGTCATATGGCTGTCACAGCTAAAGACTAAACCCCAGCTAATGTCCTCAGTGGGGAAGAATAATTAGTAAATTCTCTAATTAGAGTCCAGTTTACATTTCTCTTTTCATAGAGGCTAATCCTTGTGTTTAAAGAAGATAGTCTGCCTTGATTAAAACCATTGGCTTTAATCAGAGTCACAGGGGAATTCACATGGCGTGGGCAAGTGAGTTCCTCAGTCATTCATTCATATATGCATTCATTCATTTATTTAAAATAACAACATGCCAGGTACAGTCCTGGTGCCTGAGAAACATGGTCTCCACCCCATGGGCTCGTTCATCCTCCACACCGACTGTCATCCAGCAAAAGTGGGCCAAGAGCATCCTAAGGTCACTTCACAGTTCAAGAGCCTGGAGTTTGACTGGGTTTCTATCACCTGCTGTAGACAGGGGGCTGTGGTGGTTAGTTTTAAATGGCAATTTGCCACAAACAGAATCAACTATGAAGACAGCTTCAATGAGGAGTTATCTATACCACAATTGCCTTTATTTTTTTACTAATATTCATGGCAGAATTCCATTCTGGTGACTAATGAATGCCATGTTGGCCTTCAGTTGATACTGTGAAACTATTTCAAAGAGTTTCTTGACTTGGCTTCAGCCCCCAAGGAGCCAGACTAGGGAGACTCTTAACACACCCGTCAGAAGAGCAAGCCATTGACCCAGATAGGCATTACAACAGGGCTTCTGTGTGTTGCAAAGACAGACAGTGAGAAGGGGAATGGGAGCCCATGAGAGAGACAGTCAGTCCTGGAAGGAATGTGATACAGACAAGCCACTGGGGCTGAGGTCTCAAACTAGTTACAAGAAACCACAGTGGAAAATAGCCCCCTCTTCCTCTGTCTCTCTTTCCACCATTTTGCTTTCTGTCATGTCAGGTAGAGGAGATTGTCTGTCATGGTTTGAATGTGAGGCACCTCTTCCCTGCCTATGTACTTGAGCACTTGGTCCCCAGTTGATGGTGCTGATTTGAAAATGGTGGTATCTTCTGGAGGAAATGAATCATTGGTGACAGGTTGCTTCCTGTCTCCTCTCTACTTCCTGCTCCACTGAGATATGAGGTGAAGAGTCCCCTCCAGAGGTTCCCATTGCCATGGAGCTGCCTACTGCCATGCTTTCTTCATCATGACAAACTATCATTGCCCACCACCCCACTCCCACTGTGAACCAAAATAAATCTTTCCTTAATTTTGTCTCAACCAGAATAAAGTAACTAAAGCTGCATCTCTGGTCCAAAACTATTAAATGGAAACCTCTAGAAATAAACAATCACAGTAAATTACTTATCACCCTGCGTAGTATAGCAAGGCCTCACGCTCCCCCACTCCCTCCTCCCCAGGAGACACACTGCTCTGTTTTCTAGTGTATCCACACCATACACCTACCTGTCAAACACTTAGCAGCTGTCTTGGTTACTGGACAAATAGAACTTACCTTCAAGTAAGCCTGCTTAGAGTCTCAGCTGTGGTGTGATGCTCATACCATTCACACATCAGCTCCTCCTGTGGACAGTGATCTCTTACCACCAGAAGAAGGCAGAGAACAAGGAAATGGCTCTATTTTATTACGAGTGGTTCTTTACCCATCCTGTGCCTGACTTCCAAATTAAACCTCCGCATACACATGTATGTATAAGAACAGACAGCATGCGCGGGGTTGCAGCCACCTGCAGCAGAAGGTGTCCGCCACAGACAAAAGAATGGCCATGCTGCCAAAGAATTCACTGTGTGCTCCCTAGTGGACCTTAAGGTTGATATTGGCTTGTCATTTTTATGTGAAGACACTAAGACCAACCGTGGGGTCAAAGGTTCCTGAGATTTTGACCCAGTTATGTCAGACTCCCAAGTCTGGTCCTCATGATCCAAGTGTTTCCTTGTAGGGACAAAAGGGGGCAGTTCTGGGTACACAGGACCCACAGAGAATGCTCTGTCAGGCACTCAGGATCCACAGAGAATGCTCTGCCAGGTACTCAGGACCCACAGAGGATGCTCTGGGTGGAGAAGACCGAGCAAGAAGATGGAGACTTTTCAGGGAAGACTGGAAAGAAAATGCCAGGAGGCAAGACCTGTGTAAAAAGCTTTGTATAGGAAGGTGGGACTGAAGAGAGAGATGATTGTACGCATGTGAATGTGTGTGTGTACGTGTGTGTGTGCATGTGCACACTCAGGTGTGTGATTAAATATTGTGAGGCTTTATAACGACCTTTTTTTTTTTAATTCCACAATGCAAATTGCTATTTGTAAATAATTTCATATCTATGTATGATAATTGTCTATAATGAGACTAAACTGCAACCCAAACCAGAACTTCATCTCCATGCTCTGCCTGCCCCAGGGAACTTTACGAAAAGCCTCTCATCACAAGTTGAGTTGACCAAGTTGGATGGTTTGCCCTTGTCTTCTTTCAGACTCCAAAAGTTAAGACAAAGGATGAAGGACAATAAGACCACAGTCATGACGAGCTGTGCCCAGAGCCACTGAACCAGCTGTAGTGCTGTACCCGGGGAAGCATCCAGAGTTGGTTTTCCTTCATGTGACCTGATACATTAACAGCCCTCTCTAGTTGAGTTGTTCAGTCTTAATTACACAGCACAGTGGTATAGAACCGGTCCATGTGAAGAGACACACATGCATTTGAATCTTATTTCATTTTTAAAATGTGTGTTGTGGTGACTGTTTTATCTGTATAAAATGACATGGTTCAAAAGCTAGACTATAATTGATATACATATAAAATATTTTAAGGATTAAAACTTTAAATTGTGTACGTACGTGTGTGTGTGTGTGTGTGTGTGTGTGTGTGTGTGTGTGTCTGCATAGAGGCCAGAAGAGGGAGCCAATAGTCCCTTTCTAGTCACTATCTCGTCCTCCTATTCCTTTGAGGCAATGCCTCTCCCTGGGCCTGGGGCTTTGTGTATTGTTCAGCGAGACTGGCAACTAGCAGACCTCAGTTATCCTTCTATCTCCACTCCTACAGCTCTGGGTTCAGGAACACACAAGACCATGCCCAGCTTTATATGTGGATGCTGTCATCTGAACTAGTCTCCAGACTTGCTCAGCGTCTGCATTCTCCACTGAGCCATCTCTGCAGCCTGACTCTTGTGTCTATAACGCATTAGTCAACACGGCATCCTATGTCTCTGTTTTCTTCCTTTGTAAAGGAGAGTTAACAAGAGAACAGTCAAAGCTATTGTTGGGGTTGAAATCATGGAAATGTACAAGGCCTTCCATCAGTAACATGGTCACTATGGTCACTTTTAGTCACTTAAGAGTGCCTAACTCCTATTGGCCTCTCCAACCTATTTATACCCCACACCCCAATGCCTGGGATCTCCAACCACCTTTCGCATACTAAGGCTCGGTTTTTCTCTCTTGGACCCTGTGGCTTTTGCATGTTAGTCTTGTCATATACAACACTTTAATTCTTCTCCCTGACATGGTGACCCCTTATCCTTCAGCCTCAGCTTGAGCTAAGTCTCCTGACACAGTCCCATCACATGCCTTGGGCAGACCACATCACTGCACATTGCGGGCAACCTGTGCACCCTAGGATACTTACTACAAAGCTGCCTGTGGTCATCCTGGTCCTGGAGAGAGTCAGCATGCAGCATGCCTAAGTGGCCCTCACCAATGTCATCACAACACACACATGGCACCAAACTGTCCTTCTAGCCACCTAAGGAAATAATGAGTGTTTGCCCAAGCCCCTCATCCCTGGCTACTCACCTATTTACTGCCATGAGGGCATGAATGTCTTGAGCCTCTGAGACCTCTTGGTGCCTGCAGAGGTGACTCCAGGGCGTGATGGACAACTCATAGTTAGAGGCCACTCTCAGGTCCAGTGGTTACCCTTGATTAAAAATACTGTAGGGCTGGAGAGATGGCTCAGCAGTAAAGAGCGCCAACTGCTCTTCCTAAGGCTGTGAGTTCAAATCCCAGCAACCACATGATGGCTCACAACCATCTGTAATGAGATCTGCCCTCTTCTGGGGTGTCTGAAGACAGCTACAGTGTACTTATACATAATAAATAAAGAAATCTTTTTTAAAAATACTGTAAAAGGGGGACTAGAGAGATGACTCAGTGGTTATGAGCACTGACTGCTCTTCCAGAGGTCCTGAGTTCAATTCCTGGCAGTCACATAGTAGCTCACAGGCATCTGTAATAGGATCCGATGCCCTCTTCTGGTGTGTCTGAAGACAGCGACAGTGTACTCATATAAATAAAATGAATAAATAAATCTTTAAAAAGTACTGTAAAGAGATAAGGGATTTTGATGTGAGTGAAGCACTAGGCTGCATGAAATGTGAGACCCAGTATTTTATCTATTATCTTTACATTTTTAGTCTTAAAAGGTTTTAAATTACTATGAAGAATTTCAAGAGATTTTGTGCACTCAATAATAGAATGTTTAAGGAGCAAGTGGAAGGCTTCAGTCAAAGAGAGGAGAGGAGGAAAGGGAGGTGGGGAGAGGGGAGGGGAAGGGGAGGGGAAAGGAAGGGGAGGGGAAGGAAGGGGAGGGGAAGGAAGGGGAGGGGAAGGGAAGGGGAGGGGAAGGGAAGGGGAGGGGAGGGGAAGGGAAGGGGAGGGGAAAGGGAAGGGGAGGGGAGGGGAAGGGAAGGGGAGGGGAAAGGGATGGAAGGGGAGGGGAGGGGAAGGGAAGGGGAGGGAAGGGAGGGGGAGGGAAGGGAAAGGAGGGGAAAGGAAGGGGAGGGGAAGGGAAGGGGAGAGGAAAAGAAGAGGAGGGGAGGGGAAAGGGAAGGAGAGGGAAGGGAAGGGGATGGAAGGGGAGGGGAAGGGGATGGAAGGGGATGGAAGGGGAGGGGAAGGGAAGGGGAGGGAAGGGAAGGGGAGGGGAGGGGAAGGGGAGGGGAAGGGAAGCAGAGGGGAAGGGGAGGGGAGAGGAAGGGAAGGAGAGAGGAAAAGAAGGAGAGAGTATCTCGTGTATTAAAGCACAGCCACTTAAAGGAGAGTTAATTATCATCTAATGGGTTAGGAATTACTATGGCCTTTTCTAAGAAAGTGTAAGCACGGAGCTCTAGGCTACTGCACAGGTCTTGCATCCACAAAGACAGCCTGGCCATGGCTTTCTCCACAATCTTATGTCCAGAAGGATCTCTCTCTGTCCTACAGATTCTGGGTACTTGACACCATGTCTCTTTAAGAATCGAGTTATCTGTAAATTTAACCAACTGGATTGACAAACTTAAGATCAAGAAATGAATCACTAACACGGAAGGCTCAGCTTCTGGGGAGGGGGAGTTTAGTAGGATAGGGCCTACAGAACCTCGCCAGCGCTTCCTCACGAACCGTTTCTACTTCAGTACACATGGGGATGTGTACTACACACATGTGTGTGCATTTCCTGAGTTGAGATTTTTTTTCTAAACCCATTCTCTCTGTCAGTGAAGTAGGCCGTACAGTATGAGTATGGGTTATTCAGGATGCTCTGGGGTACCTCACTAGTAGAGGTTAGAGGTCCACTCAAATAATTTATGCATAACTGAAACATGGGCTCTAGATGGGCAGACACTGCATCTCCGAAACGTAAATACCACATGATGACAACTCCAGGTGAAGTCAGAGCCTGCCCAAGTTAACAGTTCTTAGCACTGCTGAGCCCTTTAGGATTCGTTTGGGAAGCTTCTAGATATAGTGAAGCCGGGGGGTTGGGGGGGGGTGGGGGGGGGAAACATGGGAGGATGCTGAGTCTGTAGGTATGTTACTGGAACAAAGTGTTTGTGTGGCCTGGGAGTACAGCTCTAGGTGGCTGTCACATTGGACATCAGACTCCATACTCTGAAGCACAGAGGATCATGTTCTACGGGTGGAGCTGAGAGTCACATTCTGTGTATTAATTTAAATCCACACTGGAGAAGAGAGCACTCATCATAAATATCTGAAAGACTTAAAAGCAATGAAATCCCTTTACAAAAGACAGGGAGGCAGAGGAAGAAAGTCGGAAAGAAGAGACTGGCTTAATCCTAGTCATCAATAAGATGGGTTCCACGTATTCTCAGATCCCGGTCTCCACAGACAACTGCCTGACCCCAAATCACTCCCGCTCCCAGGCCACGCTTTCTCCCCTCCCTACAGCCCAGCTGGTGAGTAACTGCTATTACTCTAGCTGAAAAATTAATTCCTTTTCAGAAATTTTCTCATCTTCTTGCAAGGGTGGGGGTTGCTAGAAAGCGGCAGGATTATGATGTGACCTCTGTGTCAGAAGGGGACTTTTCTGTTTCTCATAAAGGAAATCAACGCCTAAGTCCAGGTCTCTTAAAATAATATATTCTTGTGGCACACACTCAGATTATTATTATTTTTTTTTTGATCTGCTATAAAAAGAGTAAAAAGTAAAGAGCCTCAGAGGTGGTGATGGAATGTTATAATCTGCCACGCTCACACATCAGCCTCTGAGGAGTAATTCCAGATAAACTGAGGATTTACATATTTAAGATTAAATGGGAGACAAGGTGCAGGCAGACACTTATGGAAGGAAACATAGTCTCACTCAATAAGTTAACTCTCACAACCTCCCACTAATCGATGCTCAACCTCTCAGTTTGATACTTATTAGCAAATAACCGAGACAAAGTCTTTCAGAGCAATTGCGCTCCCAACCCACCCTAAAGGATTTTTGTTTGTTTGTTTGTTTGTTTGCTCTGTCCTCAGAAAATCCCAACCGCCCTGACAAGCAACAGTTAACTGTGCAGGAGGACGAGGACGTGTAAACGCAGCAGATGGAAAACGGGGAAGCAGCTGCCAGTGTTTCCCTCAGAACTGTTTTTAACAGCCTGTGCACAAATAATGCCTTTCTATCATGGGGATAAAAAATAAAACGTAAATATTGAGAAGGTTACTGGTCACAGCAGCGGGATAGCACAGGATGCTGTTACCGTCCCTGGTTCTTGAGTACCCTGATCTTCTAGGTGTTCTAGGTGCTCTCCAGCGTGGGGTCTTTCAAGAAAACCTGAAAATCAGATTCAGCTTTAGGAGTCTGACATCACTGGGGGCTCAGCTGCACCCCAAGCTTTGTCCCCTGTGCTATCTCAAGGGGCAGGTGCCTGCTTAGATTAAGTCAGCAGTCACTATTTCTCTAACTTCCTGAGATTCTGGTTTGGGATGCAGCTCTGCAAAGCGGGGGCCTCTCCTGGCTTACACTTTGATGTACTGGGATCTATCACTCCACAGATGCTTCATGAATCACATCTTGTCCTCTTTGGGAGAAGGAAGGGACTAGAGAGAGGCAAGAGAGGGGACAAGAGAGGATAATGGGGGTGATGATAAGCAAACTACATAATAGAAATGTTTTTAAATGTCATGATGAATGGCCGTCATTTTGTACAATGAATATACATGAATTAAAATTTTAAACCATCTTGTATAGGTACGGCAATTGTACGTGTGGTGTGTTTGTGTGACAGATGTGTGTTTGGCATATGTATATGTGGGGGGGGTATACATGGGAGGTATGTATATGGCACATGTCCTATGGCTTGTGTGTGTGTGGCACATGTGTCTGTATGTGACATATATACATGATGTGTGGCCTCTGTGTGTGTGTGTGTGATGTGTGTATGTGGTGTTTATATGTGTGGGGGGAATATGTATATGTTTTGTATGATATATATATATCATATATCATATATATATATATGGTGTGTGTGCTGTATGACCATGTAACATGTGATGCGTGTGGAGCATGCGCGTGTATGGTGTGTATAGACGTATATTGTGAGGGGGAAGTGTGTGTGTATGTGGTATATGCCTGTGTGCAATGTGTACCTAGGGGGCGCATGTGCAGAGAAGAGAGAAGGGTGTCCGATAGCCCCCTCTGTCAGTTTCTGTCTTTTCCTTTGAGGCAGGGTCTCTCCCGGAGCCTGGAGCTCACCTTTTTCAACTGGATTGGAATGAGCCAGCCCCAGAGATCCTTCTGTCTCTGCCCCTACAGTGCTGGGGTTCAGGCCCTCCTGAGACCATACTTGTTATGTAAGTGTTGGGATCCAAGCTCAGGTCACTATGGCTGCACAGAGAGCACTCTTACCCAGTGAGAAGTCTCTTGAGTCTCTTTAACTTTTAAAAAGTTTATTTTTAACTTTTTCTTTAAAAATAAGTAACACTTCACGTACGAAATACAGTTCTTGTACCTATGAAGGGACTTCTGATAAACCCTTAGGCAGAGAATGGCGTCTGAATCCTTTGTCCTGTAATGGTTATGACCCAACTTCCTATTCATACTGGACTGACCTCATCTTCTCATCATTTATCCTTGAAGTAACTGACCAACCCCTTGAGCCCACACCTCTGAAGCAGGGGTTGAAAGAGGAAAGATAATTTGATAAGTGGGTGTGACCAGCAGGACTCATGCAAAACCACACATATTACTGACATGGCTGCTAGCCCCTGCTGTTCTCTTTGTAGTCATTCATTAAGTTGACTACTTTGCACTTTTAAAATTATGGGCTACTTTAAAAAAAACAAAACAAAAAACAAAAACCTCACTCCTGGCAGGGGAGTGAACCAGGAACACAAACATGGTTTTCCCAAGGCAAGGTTCACCTTCAGTACTCCAGCAATGCCAACCCTGTGATTTCCCAAACACAGAAGAAGCAGCTGCATGACTTCCAGGACTCAGGACTCGCTCATACCATTCCCTAAGTAAGATGTTTTTAATTAAGTGAAATAATCAGAAAAAGAAAGTGCAGCAGATGATTCCCCAATTTTATGTGAAGACAATACAGGAAGTGGTCTTCACATAGGGAAGGGCATGGGAAGCCACACCGTAAGATAAATGTAAATCATGAGAGGAATTCAAAGATCCACTGGGACCATCGGAAACAGGTTCAAATGAAGGAAGTCACTGAACTTGATCTTAAATTAAAGGCAGAACTGCAGCTCCTGGGCAGTGGGCATTGGGAGACTCCCTCAGACAAGGAGCAGGTGGTTTACAGTGTAAACCAGTGTAGAGAGTGTATACCTCTCTACAGTGTAGAGAGCCATACAGCATCAGGATGGAAGACAAAAATCAGAACAGAGGAGTATAGAGTTTACAAATTTAAACAAAAGAGTCTGTATTGGACTTCATGGACAAAGGCAAACCACAGAAGATCTGAGACCAAGAAAGGTCTGTGTAGACGGGTGAGATGGTCTGGAGGGTCAAGTGCTTGTCAGGCAATCATGAAGATCCAAGTTCAAAACCCCAACATTCGTGTAAATACCAAGCAGCTATGACAGACTGCCTGTAATCCCAGAGGTTGAGAGGCAGAAATAGGGGCTTCCTAGGGGCTGGCTAGCTAGACTTTCCAAATCAGTAAGCTATGGGTGCAAATGAGAGACCCCCACCTCAATACATAATGTAGAGAATGATCAAGGAACACATGCAGTGTTGACCACTGGCTTACATACACATGTGCATTCACACACACATACCATGTGCACATACGCATGGGGAAAAAAAAGGACTACAGCTAGGAATGCATTTGGAATTAATTTTTCGGCAATCTAGTGAATGGGTTAAACGGACGGAGCATAAAACACAGAGGCCGACAAATTATCATAGATTATCCTTGGCTTTGAGAACATCAAAGTAGGGAGCAGAGGGGTAGCTCCCTGAAGGCTCTTAGGAACTCGGGCACCCAAGAACATGTTGCCTGGGGTCCCTCCTTCACCACGATAGCCTCTCTGCCTTCGCTGAAGTAAAATCCTCATCAACACTGCCATGGAGCTTTCCTCACGCAATCATCCCATATCTGCTCGTCTCAGTGTGAGAGACAAGTAGCTTCTTCCCTTTAAGAAATGAAGCTACGCCGCTAGGGGTTACAATTACAACCAGTCACCCAGAATGTGAAACCACCACAATCACTGTCCCCCTGTTTTTGACTCTAACCTCCTCATTCCCTTTGTGTCTAGCCATGTAGCTTGTGTAGGCATGCTGCGGTCTTGAGGGGGTGCAGACACACATCCAAGGGTCTGCACACACTCATCCAAGCCTCCTCAGAGTTTCATGTGCTCCTGTATAAAAGATCTGCCTAGCAGTTTCCTGGGGCAGGTTCCATTCATGCAAGCTGCTGACTTCTGCAGCTCTACCTTCAAGTTAAAAAAATCATAGTGTCACGAGCTGTGGTTTTCTCTCTCTAGCTCCATCTACAGATGTCAAAAATGCTACAGAGTGAGTTCCAGGACAGCCAGGGTTACACAGAGAAACTCTGTGTCAAAAAATAAAAACAAAAACAACAACAACAACAAAATTGTGAGCAACTCCAGTCTATTTGCTACGTTTACTCTTTTAAACTACAAATGCATTGAGCCTTCAGAAATGAATCAGAAGAGGCAGAGAAACCATCTCCAGTATTTGTTACCTAAATAAGTACTTTCCATGAACCTAAGATTACTGCATGGTAAATTACATGTGTATACATATGCTTCTCTGGTGGATCAGCCTTCCCTGTCTGATTCAGGGTCTGCCGTGTTGGATGGCTGACATGAGTCCTGGCTGACACATAGTTTCTTGTTACTGATACATCATTGATACCTTTCCTTTATCAGCAAGGACAGTTTGAGGATAGCCAAGGTTCAAACAGACTTCCATACCAACAGGAAACAACCCCTCTCCCCACGTTGCACAGGTTAGCTCAATGCCCCCACAGATGTGACAGGTTGATGACCAAAGAAGCTTATCATCGTCGTCTGGCTGGGAAACCAGTGGTAGGTGAACATATTCAACTCTCACGGTTCCTGATCTATTTCCCACGTGACTTGTTTCTAGTGCCATAGCGACAGGCCAGAGATGTAGACATGATGAACTCAAGTTCCTCTCCTTGCTGGGCCCAAACTGCATCCCACCCTTCAATGAATTAGATGCAAAATTCTTCTTAAATGTCTGCAGCAGGGGCTGGAAAGATGACTTCATAGTTAAGAGAACCGGTCACTCTTCCAGAGAACCTGGTTCCATTCCCAGGCCCCACGTGGAGGCTCACAATCGTCTGAAATTCCAGTGTCAGGGTATCAGATGCCTTCTTTCAAACTGACACTACACACATATACTGCACAAATGCCTGCAGGCAAAACACCCATAAAAATAAAATTAAAATTTTTAAAAATGTTTTGAAGTAAATAAATATCTGCATATGAGGTGGTTCTGGGACGTGAAAGGATTCCAGGAGCTCTTTCCAGAGAATTTGCTATTTTGCATGGGGAAATGTTCCTTGTGACGGAGAAACCTGGATCATAGTTCCTGCTCTACCAGAATGAGCTAAGCCACAAACACTATGTGCTGAACCAAGCTTGGCTCAGAATTCCAGTGTAAGCCACTATATGAGTGTTAGTGGAAACGTAAGGAAAATGGGCCTCATCCTTTGCTTGCTGAGGCAACTCCCCTGTTCTCAAAGGTTCTTTAAATTCCCACTGGCCAGGAAACTTATCTTACCCAGAGTCAAATGATAGCTTAGCCTGTCTAACTCCAAGGCTGCTGCTTGCTCTGCACCCTGGGGCTCAAGGGGGAGATGTGTTAATCTTACAAGTTATGTAATCTCAGATAAACTGTCTAGGACTGAGAGGCCTTGGGAAAGATGATGTAAAAATATTTATCTGAGGCACATACATAGGTATACACCTAGACACTTGACACATAGTGGAAGATGCTTTCCAAGAGCCTTGACTTTGTGGACAGTATCAGGAGAGAATATGTAGGTGGAAAAGGAAACTAGTCTGCTCCTCAGGTCACTAAGGATGGATTCTGTCCTACCTGGGAAAGACTAAAGTGCAAAGAGACACCAGGAAACCCAGGAGAATATTTCTAGAATTAGGAATGGGGAAAAACAGTATGTCTTAAAACCATAAATCTGGGACTGAAGAGATGGCTCAGCAGTTAAGAGCACAGACTGCTCTTCTGAAGGTCCTGAGTTCAATGCCCAGCAGCCATATGGTGACTCACAACCATCTGTAATGGTATTTGATGCCCTCTTCTGGTGTGTCTGAAGACAGAAACAGTGTACTCACATATATTAAATAAATAAATCTTAAAAATAAATAAATCTTACATCCCAAACAAAAAGAGGGTCGCATAAAGATGAAGTCAATTCCATTCCATCAGAATTGGGTGGATGCTGGGGACAAGGGTGGACCCACAATGGGGAGGAGCAGAGAACGGACATCAGAGGCAGCAGCTCAGGTCCTAACTGAACTGTTACCCCGCCCGCCTCTGCTCTGTGTATTTTACCACAATTTAAAATAAGGGGCTGGAGAGATCGCTCAGTGTTTGAAAACACCTGTTGTTCTTACAAAGGACATGGGTTCGGTTCTCAGCGTCCACATAACCATCCACAACTCAAGACCTCGAAATCTGACACCCTCTTCGGACTTCTGCAGGCATTCACATGGCATACACAAACACACACATGGGTGGGGGAGAGAGAAACCGAGGTTGGGCAAAGTTGCTAAAATCTCATTAAGCTGCAAGTTTAGCAGGGGCATCAAAAACCACATCTTGAGGTCTGTGCCTTCCACGGAGTATTTACAAAACTGCCAAAGAACAGATGGCACAGATTTTCATAGATGATGCTTTGGCTGTATTCTACATGTTCCTATTTTCATTGTCTTTAAAAACTATTTAATTATAACAATAACCTCTGACCTTTTTACTTACAAAGCACCTTCGCAACCATTCACATTGCTTCTTGGAGCAACACTCTGTGAGGACACTGGACAGAAAGGACCATTGCCCCCTCCATATACTGACCCTGTGTCAGCCTCCACAGCGCTTCTCAGGTGTGCAAAGCATGCACTAACCATCCAGCTTCCCAGCTGTGTCCCTGAGACCCGCTAAACTAGTCCTCTGTGTCTCAGTTCCCCCATGGTGGAAGGGCTACTTGGGTTGCTGTGAGTTAATAAACATAAGGCCCTTAGAGGGGCGCCTGGCATATATGACTCTCATTAAAGCTAGCTGGGCATGAACAGGATGAGAACTGGGAAGAGATGAAGACAGAACAAGGGAAGGGACCACACAGCAAAGAAGAGGAACCAGAAGTGGCTGCAGGCTTATGCTCACTAATAACCACAGCCCAGAGACACATGCCGACAGCTCTCAAAGTGCTGCTGCTGTGCTGTGAGGTGGGCAGGACAGAGACCATGAGGACCTTACTCCTTCCTGAAAATCTATGTCTCAGGTTCAACATTGTTTACGTCGTAAACATGCGAAGGCTTCAACAGAGTGGAGCCAGCACGAGACCTTCCAACTCAGTCATCTGTTCAGTTAGCCTAGTGATACCAAGAGGGACAAAATTATTTTAAACAAAATAAAGTCTCGAAGCAGTTAAAAGGTGGAAAATGCAATGTGAGGGGGTGGAAGGGAGGGAGGAAGGAGACAGGAAAGAAAGGGAGGGAGGGAAGGAGGGAGGTGGTTGAAGACATGGGGTAAGGTGAACAGTCTGGGTGGTGAATTAGCAAATATTGTGAAAGGCTGGGTATTAATAAAATCCCTTCTAGAGGAGACATCACTCCTCCTCCAAAGATGTCAATGACTAGCCAATGTACGATCCCAGCGAAACTCACACTGGGTGAATCTATTAGAGCAACGGGAATTATGAGCAGGAGAGTGGGTGGCCTTCATGAAGTCACTCAGGAAAGTCTGGACCCAGCATGGGTGATGACTCTCTACGATCACATAGGTAGAGCCCCTTTCCCTGGTCCTTCCCAGATTTTATAGTTCTAGCCCCTCCCTGAGGCAGGGGCAATTGGGGCAGAATTTCAGACAACTGGGTGGGAGGAATGTACCCCAGTGAGAATCCCATGACTGTCCTCTTCCCTTCTACGAGGGGAGGTTAACAGTCAACGAACCCAACTGTGGCGGTTTTCGTTTTCGACAAGCAGACACGGCCTCGCTAAGGAAGATGGCGTCGGCAGTGTGGCTCAGAAAACAGCCCTGTGTAACACTGAGGCACGTGAACCATCCTGGTCGCCCCACTGAGCTTTGAAATCCATGCCTCACCTGTTCCTGGGTCGCCACACACAGAAGTTTCCTCCTCCACTCCTCTGATGCAGAATAATGGGGAACGGCCCCACCTTGAGCCTTCTGGTACAGCACAGCCAACAATCCCATTCTGATTCCTTGTCTCCTGTTTGATGGAGAAGAGCATCTCATCTTCCACACCTTCACTGGGGTTCAGAGGAAGTGCAATGCATGATGGGTTTTCTTCCCATAAGCAGGAGCTGATACAGAAAAGGCAAATGACCTCATGCTTGGCCTGCGGAATTCAGTGTGTGTGGGTCGTTGGGTCCTGAAGGTCTGGGGATTCTGTTTGGAGTGCTGGGACTGAACTCATGCAACTAAGAGAACCGAAGGACCTTGCTCCCCAAGCAGAAGGTTTGTTTGGTGCTGTTTAATATGGAAAGCCAAGCTAGCTCATGGTGGGCTCTTCCACTGTCTTTACCCAGATGCAAAGCCATCCTCTGCTCCACAAGACAGGTCCCCACATTCAGACCATGATCCCAAACATTCTGAAGACCTTCCAGTGAGTCAGGGGACATGCTCACTCCAATGGGGGCCTCACAGGAGCCCCCCTACTTATGCTGTGGCCTTATTTTCACATTCTGAACTGCAGCTGGGTCCTTTTCTTACATCTGTAAACAAGAAGTAGTGACTTTTGAAAGTTCCTCCCTGTCCACTGGGTACAGGTGGCAGCCTAGTTACCGGAGGGGGAATCCCAGCCACGGCCCACCTTGGGCTCCAGGGCCTGAGCAGGGCCACAGAGCCAAAGCTTGAGGCCCTGTAAAGCAAGCCAAAGGCGGTTCCCTGAATCACCACCCAGCTCCACCTCCCAGACTTTCAACCTCAATAAAACCAACTTCCTGGCGGCTCACAAAGACTGCCCAGCATTTAGAGGCGAGTTGGGCTTTTCTTCAGTGTGCCTGCTTTCATTTCTGGCCTTCTTTGATTTGAGCTGAATAAGCCATGGCAGATGGGCTGGGGCCGGGGTTTGAAAAGCCGTTGGTAGGGTGCGGGGTACCACGTCTGCCCACGCGGAGTCGCCTAACCAGCAGCCACGTTTCAAGGCTTTCCTGTGCAGTCCAGTTTCTTAGAACTGTCCCACGGCAGCGCTGACTACAGAGGACTTCTGTCCTCCCCTGACCCTGCCGGCCTTCGCAGCTGGGAGACGCTGGGAATCACTTCCGGCACTGAAAAGGTTAATTGTCTCCTGCTGCGATGTGGAAGCTGAGAAAAGGGTCCTGGGCAAGGGAGGAATTGCAGTAAATGAGTTTTTCTTAATAGTGCCGGTTCGTTCTCTCCTAGATGAAAGGGCACTTTCGCTGGAAATTCCAAATCTGCTCAAGAAGCCTTCATTAGGATATTAAACAAGACTTAATAAGTGAAAGTGATTTGCATGGCTGATAATCACGGCCATTAATCAAGACAGCTTCTATCGCTCTCTCTAGAGCATGAGCGTGTGCTCTCTCTCTCTCTCCTCTCTCCCTCTCTTTGCAATATGTTTCATGTTCTATTGAAAAGCCCCTTTAATTCTGGAGGACGTCTTAAAAGGGAAATATTGCGTTTAGCCATTTTAAAAAATGATTTACTTAGCAAAGATCACTATAAATAATGGTCTCCCCCTTCACAGCTGTAACGATCAGCATAATTAATACTGGGAGGTTTGTGTCAGGGATGGGGCCAGATGTGTCCCATTTATCAGTGGCTGCTGCACTTACTCTAATAGGTTCTCTGGCTTTTAAAGAGAACATTAAGTATGACCCAAAAAAATCAAACACTCTGTACTCCTAGGCTAACCTCCTGCTGCAGCCCAGTCCTAGGTCACCACGAGGGCTGCCGTCTTCCACAACTTCTCACCATCCAAATCCTCGCTGTTCTGCAATAAAAGAAGACAACCTGTTTGGGGTGGCCAATAAAATTAGAAATAAATAAAAAGAAAGCTACTTAGAAACGCCGGCGGCCCCTTCACAGGCAGCTGTCTCTCTTAAAACCAGTGGCTTCGGCCGAGAGACCTTCATCCCAGAGGAGTTGGCAATAGAAAGGAGAGAATTAGAAGTTAATAGTTGGCTTAGGGGGGTGGCTGGGGGTTCCCTTTCTTTTTTCCTTTCTTGTCTTTTTCTTTCTTTTCCTTTCCCTTTCTTTTTAAATTCCTGGTTTTCAGCCTTATGAATGGATTATTTTCCAAGGTCTTAGGAACAAAAGATCAAGGCCGTCTTATGACTTTTCATGGTTGGAAAAACCAGTTTTTAGATATCAAACAGTGGAAGTCAAAGGTGGAGTGGGGTGAGGCCAGGATCTTCCTCTCTGCGCACGGAGGTCTATAGCCTCACCCCCCCCCCCCCCCCCCCCACCCCCGATGTCCTCCAGAACAGCCCCTGCAGCTACCTGTGACACATGTGTACATCTGGGAATGGTCCCCATTTGGAGCTTGTATGTAGACCCGTGCCACACTGGAGGTTTCACCATTAGAAAGGTTTGCCTCCTGGCATAATTCAACCGCTGCTTCTGCCCTATGTGGGTGACAAGAGCTACTGCCCCCTCCCTACTGTGGCCTCACTTGTTATGTCTCTGCTAAAATTAACTCACTCCAACATCTGGAGGCTTGGAAGTGTATTGCTGGGGGTGAAGGGGTTATTTGCCACTGGTAACTAGGGACAGGATGGTATCCATGCACCAGGGCTCAGCACACCATTTAATTCTGTGCAACAGAGAGAAGCGAATAGGTCCTAATGGGCAGAGGCATGAAAAATGCCCTACTCCCCCTCCCTGCCTCACCAACCTAAGGCATATGTTCTGGAACTGGAAATCTAGCAGACAGGACAGGATTCACAGTCATGGGTTTGATCTCTCTCTTTTATTTCTTTTCTAAAATTTAGTTTCTTTTTCTTTTTTTTTTTTCCTTCTTAGATTCTTCAACCCTGTACTACTCTGAATTATTTCTCTAGCTTGCCATGGTTTTCTTGACTGCCTGAGATGGTTAATCTTCACTGTCATTTTGAATGGGTTCATAATCACCATGGAAATACACTTGTGGGTGTGGATCTCTATTAGAGAGCCTCCAGAAAGGTTTAACTGAGAAAGGAAGGCCCACAGTGAATGGGCAACCATTCCATGGACTAGATTAATAAATACTAAGGAGACAGCTAGTTGCCACTGTGGCTTCCCCTCCATGGAGACTGTGTTCCCTCAAACTGTGAGCCAGAATAAGCCCTTCCTCCCTTGAGCTGCTTCTTGTCAGGAATTTGGTTACACTGATGAGGGAGGTAATTAATTAGTTGCCATGGTGGCACAATGACCTCCTCTGCCTGGGCATCTATGAGGAATCAATGTCATGTTCAGAGAGGCCCCAGTCCTTCAGAGAAAACAGCGTCATCCCTAACTTCCTGGTTAAGACCAGAATACAAATGCATACAGCCCTACAATGGAGCCAGAGGGAAGGTGACCACAGCTGTCGTGTCTTCTGAATGCCAAATCTCAGACACCTTTTCTGAACCACCCCATCACTTACTACCACGCTAGGCTAGAAAGAATGGGTACACAGGTGTTTAAGTGTGACATCATTTCTCTGGGCACACTCAATAAGTGTGCAAGGCTCCTCACCATCAACTAAAGAGAAAAGCCACACTCTCTGCCAGAGCCTCAGAATACATTGCAACCTCTAGCACATGCAGGTCTATAACCAAAGTTGGATGTCCTAAAACACAAGAGTAAGGAATGGCTAGGTCACTGAGTGCTCGCTGCATAAGCCAGATGACTTCAGTTTCATTCTTCAGCGCCCAGATACACAAGCCAAGCACGCTAATTCGTGCCTGTTGTCCCAGCACTGTGGTGTGGAGACAGATCATTCCTGGAGACTCATTGTCCAGCCAGTCTAGTAAGCTCCAGTTCAGTGAGAGCCCTTGCCTCAAAACTAAGGTGAAGAAAGATTGAGGAAGACATGCAACATTGTAGCATCTACCTCTGGCCCCCACGTGCGTGGGCACACATCGCATGTATCCTACAAAGCCCTCACAGACACTCCTTCAGTCCATCTCCCAGAGGCAATTCCTCAGTTGAGATTTCCTCTTGCCAGGTAGGTCAAGCTAGCAACCAACCTTAGCCATCGCAGGAGTGGTTACCTGCTTGAGGCCAGCCCCATCGATGGCCAGGTTCTGAAGAGGAGATAAGGAGTTGGCGGGGAAGAAGTGAGTCAGTGTGGGGCTCCTGGGAATCTTGCAGCCTGACTGACTGGCAGTCTTCTTTATTTATCTATGTATTTATTTATCTATCTATTATTTATTATACAGTCTTCTTTATTTATACAGAACTCAGTAGACAGGAATAAAGTCATGTTGTTTGAAAAATATAGATTGTGAGCTTTCTTTCCTGTGAACACATGTTTTAACCTCCTCTTGGTCATCAGTCTGGCCATCATTGATAACTCATAACAGAGCTCTTTTACATTCATCTTCTCTCATCAACCCCATAAGCCAACTTTTAAGAATCTTGTGGTTCCAAGGGCACTAGACAGAAAGAAAATCTCGAAGCCAACCTGGGCAGATTGACCTGTCCCTAGAAGTGTATTATTAACTCTTAATGGTCAGATTACCAATTGTCATTAAGCCTAAAAAAATCTTCAGGCTAAAGCTGCTGCAGTTATTATTCAATTTCTGGCATAATGCAATCTTTATATTTTATATATTTGTAGAATTTATTTATATATTGAATCTTGGTATGTTTTCATTCCTTGGTCATCCAATCCCACAGTGGCCCTACGCAAGCTAACTGCAAAGAAAGGGACTCCTTACTACTTCACGTTTTGCACACCGTTCTTTGTCCATCAGTGTAAGTCCTTGTGTAGGGCAGAGATAACACCAGCCAATCTAACTTTGTTGCTGTATCTTTTCCTCTAGGGGCATACCATACAGAGCCTCCAGTCTTAAATGCTACATAATCACCTGAGCACACAGGAAGAGGAGGTTTTTAATATAATCTGTTGCCAACTCCTCTAGCCCACCAAATCTTGTTCACCTTTTTAAAGTTCCATTTATTCTGATTATCTTGTTCCTGAGCAAGTAACTAGATGGTACTAGAGTATCTTGGAGCCAGAGCCTCATAAGGAGCTCTCTGGTATCTTTATTTGAGTCACAACCTCCAGGGCACAAGGAAGACTGGCAAGTAGGGTCAGATAAGGACCTAAAATCGGGAGGGGTAGTATGCTCAGGACTTTCCTGGAGAAGCTGAGAAGCAATACTCATGGGAGAAGGTGTAAATGGCAGAGGTATTTGAAACACAACTTCTTTTAAGTATGCATAACTTTAATTACAAAGTAAAACTAGTTAAAACAGTAAGGATACTTTGAGCATTTTAAAATTATCATGGCAAGCTGGTTTGATTAAAGATATATTATGTAGCCGTTCCCACCTCAGAACAATGATCCTAAACTGATGCTGTGACCTCCTCACAGGTTAAGGACTAGACAAGAGGCTCTATAAAGGCTACAATAGGTTTTCCTGTAGGGGCTCAGGTATACTGCTAGGGTGCGAATCTTTTACCTCTAAGTGATAAAGCATAATTCTCTCCCTTCCTTCTGTCCCTATCGAAGCTTGCTTGTGGCTTCCTACCAAACTGGCCTCTTAACCTGTGAGCAGACCACAGCTTACAGCATTCAAACTCTGTCCTCAGAGTCTTGAGTCCCAGAAAAGCTGCTCTGGGATGATTGGCAAGTGTCCTGCACTCAATGTGAGTTCAAGCATTCAGTGTGTCTTTCATTGTTTAGTTTTTTGGAGGCTGTGGTTAATATTGACTGTCAGCTTGATGGGATCTGTAACCACCAAGGAGACAAACCTTTGGGGACATCTGTGAGGGAGGTTCTAGGTTAATGAAGGCAAGAAGACACACCCTAAATGTGGGCTGTACTAGTTCATGAGCTGAGTCTTGAGTTGAATAAAAAAGAGAAAGCTAGTAGAGTACCAGCCTTCGTCCCGTTCTTTCCAGATGTGGGTGCCGTGTGACCTGCTGCTCATGCTCCTGCCTCTGTGACTTCCCCCAGAATGATGGTGAACCTCCTTCTCCATATGTAAAGGCGAAAGAGACAATGATCAGGAAATTCATATGATCATAATAATCACAATAACGAGTCATTCTTGTGTTCTTGTAACCAAATGTTTATCAATGCCTCTGAGAAATCTATCAGCTGAAGCAGGGAGATGAGCCCACTCAGCCACACGCCTCTGCCTCTGTGTGAGCTGGGGCTAGGAGAAGCTTGCTCTGAGGGGACAGAGATGAAATCAGCTATACAACTCAAATTCAGTGAGGAGTCCAGGAACCTTCAAGCATCTATAGACTGATAGCCAGAGCCCTTGTCACTAATCCGCTGCACTTGAGAAGGCACCCTGTACTGTCCAACGTGGCCACACACAAAATGAAAACATCGGTTGGGCCTAAGGCAGGAGGATGTCGTCTGTAAGGTAGGAAAGCAGAACTGGGAGTTGAGGAGGTCACCGTTGACTGGATCCTCAGAGTATTTATGCTCCCTTTTGTAACCATGGTCTGCCCACCCCATGGTTTTCCTCCTAAACAATCTCCCATTTCTAGATAAGGACTTAAACTAAAATACCCCCTGGAGTCCTTGATTATAAATGATAATTCTCCCCTTAAAGGTGCTATTTCAGGAAAGAAAGTTACATGGGATTCTGGGAGACTGGTTCTATATAGCAACCTGTCCCACCACTGAAAAAAAAATGCAAGCATCCAGCCATTGTGCATCATGGGAAGTTGACAGGCTAGTGAGCTCATTATACTCCTGAGGGCTGCCCTGCACTAACTCTTGGACTGCTTAGCCAAATTCTGCTGAGAATCTGATACATCCTCCTCAGTTTGGAGGCTCCATTTTCCATTAAGGTGATGTCACCACCTCTGCCACTTCTGTCCCTAGTGAGGAATCAAAGGCAGATGGGACTCAGGTCTAGAAGAATGAACCTGGGCAGATCACTAATACTCAGAAATCAAAAAACTTTCTTTAAAATACAATGGAATATAAATAAATAAACAAAGATTTTCAAAAGGATTACTGGCTGCTGGACACAAAAATACCATGTCATTTCCAAGTAGAGAACAAGTTTTAATGGGTAGCTAAGGCAACATCTCGTGTATAACAATTGTCTGCATGTAATTAAGTCCCTAACAGGATGTGTTCCTCATGAGCAGTAGGAAGCACCCACAATAATTTTTGCAGGGTTCCTAGTCAGAGCTCAAATTCCTCCGGACATTTCCAAAATGCAGATGCCCAGAGTCAACCAATATGCATAGCACTAACACTTGCAAGTTAGTCAAGCGAGGGTTGGTCCCAAGCTGATGCCTATGGACTCACTTAACCAAGAACAAGAACCTATTGAACATCCACCTCAGAACATGGACTAGTGAGAGAGTGTTCACTGTCTCATAATCATCTTTGCTCAGATAATCTCTGGGGCATCTGAGGAAGTTACACAGAAGGAACTGGAGTGACATGTTCCCAGATTTAAACACTTGATAATCCCTGTCTCATAAGATAACTTGAGGAGGACCAAGTCCACTGTCTAGTTAATAAGATTTAACCCAAGTTAAGACATGGTTGCTGCCATAGGCAAACTGTGTGCAGCCCTGGCTGCTTGAGGTATGAGTGAGCAGCAGTCTCCTTGGGGTTTGCAGAAGAGGCCTTTCAAAAGGTTGTTCCCACACAAAAAACAGGCAGGAATCTGGCTCACCAGCCTGCACATGTGGTAGGAATTGTCACCTTCCCCAGAGCTGTATTTTATACCTGAGCAAGCTTTGTCCAAACACACAGTGTGTCTCTCCGGCTGGCCTGCTCCTTGCTGGGGCTCTGGGATGAGCTGGCCTCAGTGGAAAGAGTTTTTCTCACAGTCAGCCTCCAGGAGTCCTGAGATCAGACTCAGGAAGGATACTGATGTTCACTTAAAGGATATTGCTGCTGTTATCCAAGAGCATCAGCATCCTCTGGCTTTACCAAATCCAGCTCACTATCACTGGACAAGGCTCTAGAGTAGTCACCCTTGTATACCTCATCTAAGACAGCCTAACTCTTGGCAACTTAATGGGCATTATCACCCCAGTGTACTGTTTCTTTAATCTGAGTTGTCCCCTCCAGAAGCAGGGTCAGGTTATGAACCCCACCACCTGTGCCCAGATCTCCCTTACGGGGAGTCACCGTTCTTGTGACCTGGTCACCTTCCCCACACAGGAGCCCCAAAAGCCATGGAAGGTGGTAGCACAGATCTGGAAGGTAGATAACTAGGCTTGCACCCAACCTGTGAGCAAACTATCTCAAACTTCGGAAACCTATGTGTGACGGTCTGCAGAGCAGAGGTGTGGCAGCCGTTGGGTGATATCAGGGCTGGAAGAGAGCAGAGCAGGTGCTTCTTCTCTCACGGTCAGCCTTTAGTTCATAGAGGGGAATGAGGCTTTGTTCTTGTTCAATTTCTGCTGTAATTAAAATATCCTGACAATAGTCAACACAAGAGGAATTATAACACAATTTCAGGTTACAGTCCCTCATTTCTGAGGGGCAGAAATCAAGTAGAAATTTGAAGGTAGGCCTGCTTGCTATTCCACAGTGAATTGCCTCTTACTGAAGAACTGGCTTCAGAGCCAAGAGTGTGGCAGGAACCATGGCGGAGGAGGTTTGCGGGCTGGCAGCAGACTTACACTCAGCTACCTTCCTTATACAGGTGAGGACCACATGCCCAGGGGATGAGGTCATCTCCTCCTACATGAATTAACAATGAAGACAGTTCCTCATAGAGACACCAGTGGGCCAATCTGATCTAAATCCTTCCTCTCTTCTCAGATGATTCCAGGCAAATGGACAGTGAACGATCACCAGGACAGGCTGGGTGGTTACCAGTTCAGCTCTGCCCTAAGGATTCCAAATGTTCAGAAAATGAGACACTCTTGTGTTCCAAAGGAAATTCCCGGAGAGAGCTTTGCTTGGATTAACCTAGCCCTCCCCCAGCATGTGGGGCTCAAGCCCTATCTTCATCTAATCATCCTGGAGGAGGAAGTGTGCACAGTCACTGCTGACCATAAGAGGTCATTTCAGAGCTAAAGCTACAATGTGTCAACCTTCATAGGACCTCCCACTGGAGATGACAGCTGTGAAGAGCGCCACACCAGCAAAGCATTGTGGGATCTCTGGATAAGACAAAAGAAAGCACAGAGAGTCAGAGCCAAGAGAGACAGAGAGTCAGTCCTGCTGTTGGGAGTGGAGGCAGTGGTCCAACCTCAACTCTGTCATACCTGGGCCACCTATCTCTACAAGTCTCCTTGCTGTTTCTCAGATTCAGACCTCAGTGTGACATGGTTGGCTTAATCATCTCCAAGGTCCCTTCAAGCCAGAAGAAGGTGATGCACACATATTGGTGATGTGGGGAGGAGCTGCACCATCTACGCTGTAGTGAGATCTCTCATATGTGTGGCACCTGTCCTATGCACCCAGCATGACTTTGTGCTAATAGAAACACTAACCATTCTCTGCCTGGCAGACGATCCAGGCCCTCTGGGCTCTAAACAGAGAGGACTGCAAGCAGGACAATACACCTGGCCCAGTGCCACCTCAAGGGCAAAGGCAGTCTGACCACTGTCACATGACATGGGTCACAAGCTAACCAAGCTCCACTCCACTGCCCAAGGAAAGAGGGAAATCTGTCACACAGCCCAAGTCACCTATTTCCTGTTCCCCTGACTCAGACACACAGCACAGGGCACATATTAACTAAGCCTGCTTCTTCACCAGTGCAAGTGTTCTCCTTTCATCAAAAATTGTTCAAAATAGACACCGTGTTCTGTGTCTTGGCCCTGAAACTCCACTTCAGACACCTGCCATGCTACCTACTTTAGAAAATATCTTGTCCAAAAGATCGTTCAGCTCTTCGCTTCTTCTTCCTCTCCTTCACTAAAACTTAACACTGACCAGTAGATCGCCTGTGGAACAAGTCCACACAAAAAGCTTTCTTCTGACCTTCGGGTGACTGAGTGTGGCTCTTGTCACAGGCTTGCAGGAGTACCTCTCTATGTATGAATGCAGCATAGTCAATATGTACCCGATAACATAAAGGGAGTTTAAGCTAGCGCTTGTCACTTATCTCCTGCCCAACATCTCCAGACAGTCCTGCATATGCAGTTCTAAGAGAACGCCTAGATGACTGAGAGAGCTTTGCAGAGAAAGAGAATCTTGGCCCTAAAAGGCCAAGGAATACCACAAAAATCACACCAAGCAACAGATCTCACACAATGGGGGCCGGAGACAGTGACAGTCCAAGCCATGATGGGGACAGGCTAGGCATGGCCCGGCTTTAGAGGGGGTATTTTGGAGCATGCGCATAGGGAACATACAGTGGAAACTTGTTTCATTGGCCGCTAGTGATGGAGCGCTCTTGACAGGGAAAGTCCTGGTTCTGAAGCCTGAGCAAAGGATTTTTGGCAGGTTCATGGTATGCCCAACAGATTAGATTGTCTTTTGGATAAGAAATGTATTAGAAGAGATATTAATTCCACAGCAAGAAAGCCTGTGGGAGCTCTAAGGAGAATTAGGTGCACTTGGCAGAATGGGGGTGTCTCTGGATATAGGCTTCAGAGAACGAGAGCGTCCCATACCACAAGGTTGAGTGAGATCTGTTCATAGTACAGCCTGCAGTCAGGCCCTCTGATTCCTAAGCAGCAGCCAGAGAGGGATCTTGTTTTGAGGAATGTGTGACCTTGAGGATGCAGGTAGGGGAAGGGGGGAAGGCGAAGAGGCCTATTTAGCTATTTGAAGTGTACCCTCGTCTGGGGTGGGTCACCAGTAGCCCCTCCTAGCTGGGAGTCTGGAAGCCAGAGGTTGGGATGGGGGGAAGAGGGGTGCTATACCTGGAATCAGCCAGGTGGAGGGACAGGGACACAGCTGCAGATGGGCGTGACCTGAGCAGCCACAGGTCTGGGTTCTAACAGACACAATCTTTCTCATTTGGGATGTAAATCCCAGGAACTTGAAACTGCGTCAGATCCCTTCACACCAGCCCCAATAAATATGGCAACTGAACCTAGACCCTACTTTTATTTATTTTTTTTTAAGGGATGTCCTACGTTCTTCAAAGAAATTTTTTTTTCAAAGCCCATTTTCAACCAGCCGTTCTCACCACCTCCTTGTGCACCTCTGAATTTCTGTGGGGCAGATTTATCCTCTCCAGATGCTGGGCTGCTATATAATTCTACCTGCCACATCTGGCTCTTTGGCACACCAGGCCGGAAGCTTCAAAGTTGCGTCTCTGCTCCATACGTGGTCAGACTGCCGGCTCTGCTTCATCTCCTAGGACGTAATTTCCCTTTGATTCACCTATAATTCTGAAAAGTTGATGCATTTGTATCCATTTTGAATAAGGCTCTATACAAATGCTTCATTTGATCTCCCTGCACATCCTTTTAATTCCTCTTCCGACGGAAACCTTAGAGCACGGTGGCCTGCCCCGTGCCTGGAACAAGCAGGTTTGTTTGTTCCATGGAAATACCCTGCTTCCTGTTCCTGGGGAAAGAAAAGAAAGTGGTGGGGGAGGGGAGCCTCTATGCTTCCCCAAGAGAAGAGATAGAAAGACCAGCTGGGGGATCTTAACCCCATTTCTTTTTCATTCAGATGCATCCTGAATTCGATTGGCTTTAATGGCCCACTCCTTGGTTTTTCTAACAATCCATTCCTTTAGGAAGTACCGCCTAGAAAGTACTGTGAGCATCCTCCTTAACATGTCCGACAGAGCATTCAGCCCCAAGTTGCTTTGAGCACCGCATCCCCCTCCACAAGATCAAGACCACAAACCATATGAACATACTAAAAATTACAGTAGCCAGAGTTTTAGGGCAGAAGTCCCGGGCTCCTGCAGTCCCCAAAGGCTGTGCTCGGCCACCCATCCAGATAAGCCAATTAAAGGGATGAATGTGGGTGAAAAGCAGAGAGCAGTGATTTAACCAGTGGATGGAATAAATATATATTAAAGGGGCATTATTAGATTTGATTATACAATACTGTGTGGGCAGTCCAACAATGTCCGGCTGCATGCTGGAGAGGGAGGCTGAGAACCCCGAAACTTCTCAGTCAAGAGGCCAGGCATCTCAGAAGTCTTACCCTGTTGCTGAAGGCCTGGAAGATTCCTGGAGAGCCTCTACATTTGTTCTACAGTGAAAGCTGGAAAGGACTTTCATCTCAGTGAAGGAATCCAGCAGCAGTTTCGGCAGCAGTGGAGCAGACGAACTCCCAGTGAGGGCAAAGGATGGTGAGGCAAAAAGCCCAATTTTCCCTCAGCCCTCTTGTTATCTATGTTGCCTGAGGAGGTGCCACCCACATCTGGTGTGGGTCTGGTCAAAAAGTAGATGTTTCTGGCAGTTTAGTTGATTCTTGATCCATGCCATCAGGTTGACAACCTAGAGCAGCCATCACAGTGGTTGCTGTAGAATCTTTTAAAAGATGTATTTTTGTTTTAATCTGTGTGTATGAGTGTTTGTGTAGGTTCATGTGTACCAAATCCCAGTGGAGGTCAGACAAGGTCAACGGATCCTCTGGAGTCAGCTGTCAGTCATGATGTGAATTCTGAGAACTGAACCCGGGCCTCTGCAAGAACAGTAAACATTGTGTGTTTCAGCAAAAGACTATACTGGTGATTGGAGGGTCAAGGGGTACCACTGAATCACACCACAAAATAAACCTCTTACAAGAGATTTATTGGGTAGAAGAAGATGCGAAAGAGCTGCCTCTGAGCAAGACAGAAAAGGAAAGAAACCAGGCTGTGATGGAGCTCAGGCTTTATAGGGTGGACGGAGTATTTTCATACTACTGTGGCAATGGTGGGACCCAGTCTCTTTGGAGGCTAGTGATGGTGAGCAGCTGGCACTGAGTCATTGAAGTCAGACTAGGAGATGGGGGAGTACCTGCTCTGGAATGTGGGTGGTCCTTAGTTGGCCAACAAATACTCTTGACTACTAAGCCATCTCTCCAGTCCCAACAACATGGATCTTTATGAATCTCAAAGATCCATCCATGTGGTAAAGACATAGTCAGCAGTGCAGTTTATATATATTGGGGGGGGGGGGGGAACCTTTAGGAAAAGGGCCAGTGGTAAATCCTTGGGTTGTTGCAGAGTATGCCCTGAAAGGAATGGGACCTCAGTCTGTCCACATCTTTAGCTTCCTGGTCACAAGGTGAGTAATTCTTCCTACTCCATACACCTCCATTATTGCTTTAAGCTGGCCCACCAGAGGCCCAAAGCAGTGAGTCTGCCCTGTCTTGGACTAGAATGGCAAAATAAACATTTCAATTTACAAGTTCATTGTCTTGTTTCATTATTAACAGAGAGAAAAAAAGCACCCTAAGATGATTATTTGGGAGTTAATTTTATTTAAATGCCTAAATTCTGGCTTGAATTCTGACTCATTAGCCAAGCGCCTATGCCAGTCTTCCTTGTGCTTGCTCAAGTCAGCATCTTGGCATCACTGCAGAGGGCATCTTTCCTAGACTAAAAACTTGGCAAGTTCAGCTCTTCACAAAGGGCCTCAGAGGTTGCTGTGTGTCATTTCCTAATTTTCTGGAAGCCACTGGTAAGATGCTTAGATCATGATAGTCAGTTTGGATCAACACTCAGCACCCCATGTTTGTGAAGTTCGATTTTTTTCTTTTTTTAATTCTTTCCGAAGGGAAAAACTCTGCAGAAAGGAATAAAACTCTTCAGATTGAAATATATTCATGTCTAGAGTCACTATTATGACGATACACAACACAAAGCAGAATTTTAAAAATAACTGGTGGCTGAAGACATAGCTCAGTGGTTATAGTACCAGTTGCTCTTGTAGAAGACCCAGGTTCAGTTCTCAGCACCTACATAGTGGCTCACAGCCATCCATAACTCCAGTTCCAGGGGATCCTACGTTGTCTTCTGCCCTCAGGCATCAGGCATACATATATTATGTCTTTAGGATCTGAAGAGATGGCTCAGTGGGTTAAGAATGCTTGCTACTTTTCTAGAGGACCTGAGTTTGGCTCCTAACATCCATGTCAGTGGCTCAGAATCGTCTGTAACTCCAGGTCCAGGGAATCCAGATCCAGGGAATCCGACACTCTCTTTTGGACTCTACGTGTTCTTACACACATATGGCCTATTCTCAAAAGGCATGCATCTACAAATATAAATAAAAATAAATCTGAAAGAAATAACTTTATAAAGACCTTGACCATTTTAAAGTCACCGAGAACCTGAGGGTATCTTGAATGTTTCAGTAAAACTACAGCATTAGCCATTTAAAAAAAAAAAAATCTATGATATATTTGATTTTATGGCATATTTTAAAGGTTTCTTGAATGGTGATGGTTAATTTTGATTGTCAGTTTGATTGAGTAGATTAACAAATTACCAGAGCACCAGTGAGGCCCATCTTTGAGAGTGTGTATGAGAACTGTTGTACAGCCACTGGAGAGATGAGACTTTTAGGTTGCACAGGCAAGAGACCAAGGGAGAGAGCAAGAAGAACAGGAGAACCACCTTGGCGGGGAAGCAGAGCTGAAACTTAAAGCCCCGCTGACATGTAAGCCCTAGCAGCCACTCCCCCGATTGGGTCTGGGGTAGCAGAGATGAAATATAGATTTTAAAAGAAGGGGAGTGTTTGCTAGCCAAGGGGAGATTTTGAAGTACCAGCCACTGAGCTAGTCAAAGCATATCAAAATTAGCTGGTGTGTGTGTGTGTGTGTGTGTGTGTGTGTGTGTGTGTGTGTGTTTCATTCACAAATCCAGAGCTCTTGGGCAGGTGCAGCACATGTGATCTGCTGGGAACCAGAGTGTTAACTAATTCACTGCTACATTTTTCAGAAAGGATTCCTGAGAGGACAGACCTGTCCTGAATGTTTGTGGCACCCCTGCCCTGAAGGAAAAGGAGAGCAAGAACTGAACACCCATGCTTGTCTCCCTTTCTCTGCTTCCTGATCCACCTGGATGTGAGCAAGCAAGCTTGCTGCCACAGCCAGTAGCTCCCCCTACTATTCCTTCCTCACCATGGCAACTGCATCCCAGAATAACCTATGTCTCCCAAACAGTTTCTCATTAGGTGTTCATTCACCAGAACAAGAAAAGCAACAATATGTCACCCCCAACAGTTGCTGACCTATTTACTTCAACTTGGTTCCTCTCATAGCCTTGTCATTTTTCTGTTTCTTCTGTAAACCAAGCAAATTTAGTAGAGCTGAAGTAACTGGAAGTGCCAGCAACACATTAAAAGAGCTTTGACAATAAACCACAGGCCCTGTGAGGTTTCTTGTAACAAATTCTTTCCATCAGTGTCCAATCAAGACATCCAACAGTCTATACAAAGCAGTAATGACAGCAAGGTTCAAGTTCAATTTTCTGCTGACACCTTGTCTTCTGGCAGGAAAATAAGAACAATAAATTTGCAACCCATAGCTCTTATATAAGGAGTTGGAAGGCAAGAACTCAGCCATCAAATCCCTGAACCCGGGAGTTGGTACAAGTCAGGCAAATATTCGATCAGCAAGCTTCATCCCTGGCCCTTGCTTCTTGTTTTAAAATGGGGTCTCACTAGATTAGCTAGGCTGGCCCTGAATTCACCCTGGAGCCCAGGCAGGCTTTGACCTTGTGATCTTCCTGCCTCTGTCTCTGGAATCACTGCGGTTGAAAGGAGTTCACTGCTAGGTCTGGCTAAGCCACTGTCATTCTCAAATAAATATTCTGTTCCCACGAGCATTTTGATTTGGAGAAGTTGGGTTGTGGTATGTAGAACTGTCAACAAGAAAGCTTAAAGCAATGCTTAGACCCAGAAAGGAACCTTGAATTCTCCATAGCTTGTATAGCATACTGGAGGCCAGCAAGAGCCTCATTCTCTTTCCACTGAGAACCACTTGGTGTTCCTCACCGCATCATTACCATGCAATGTCAGCACTTCTTAGGGAAACATCTGAGAGTACAAAGTATCCACCACACCCTTGTAACATTTGCAGTGTTTAGACATTACAGGCAAAGAACACTCAGGGCTAGGATGATGGTTCGCAGTAAGAGGGCTCGCTACGCAAGTGTGAGGACTCATGCTCACATCCCCAATTCGCACATGCGCATATACCACACGCAAACACATGCAAAAAATAAAGGTTATCGGTTATCGTGGACCACTCAATTTACTTAAGCTTTGGTTTTTTTAATTGAAGTGACTTCTGGTGCTTCTTCTGCACAGCCCTGCGGATGTGTTCCTTTCCTTACTAAGTTACTAGACTGAACTCAAAGTCCTAAACCCCATCTCAGCTACTGTGCGCTAGGACCATGCACCACCACACCTGGCCGGCTGCCTTTAAAAAAAAAGATTTACTTATTTTTTATCCTAAAGGTATGCAAGTCTGCCTCTGTGTGTGTGTGTGTGTGTGTGTGTGTGTGTGTGTGTGTGTGTGTACTTCATGCCTGGTGATCGCATAAGGTCTCCTGGAACAGGAAAGACTAACATTTATCAAGCACCTGTAGCTTCTAGCAACTGAACAGATCGTCTACCAAAGCAGTAAACATTCTTTACTGCTAAACCATCTCTTCAGTCCCCTGGACAACTTTATTTATTTACTTTTTATCAGAGTGTCATTTTCATGGATATCTCATGTTGTCAATCTTAATACAGAAAAAAATATTTTCTTCTGGACCTTAAAAAGTATCTTCCCCTTTTTACAAAACTGAGCAGCAAGACTGAAATATAACTGAGAATTTTTTTAGTCTTAAATGGAGTTAATAGCAACCATGACTTTGTATCAAATAACCCACACGGCACATTCACAGTTGACGCCATTTCCTACCAGCATCTCCAGTCTGATTTTTAATTTTCCATTGTTGAGCTTAAATCATCTACTGAGTCTACTACCTTGTTCAAGTTAAACTTAATTATCTTAATAGCATTTAGCTAGCAATCTATTATGCATCTTAAAGTTGATCTAAAGTCAAATTTCATACTTGTCATTGAAATGTTTCATCTTTAGTTAAACATGGAAAACACAGCCCTTAATGTTTGACGTAACCAAGGAATGCCATCATTACCAGTTGATGTCATATCTCTAAGGAACAAATGGAAATTCTGCATGGGGCACGGCATGAAGATGCGTCTGACTTTCAGAAACACTGGCAATGCACCTTTCACTGACCAATCATGTCAAGTCCACCGTAAGTGCGCTGTTGACTTTTAAGTCGGTACCTAACTCTGAAAGATGTCTTCTTCAATTTTTAAAATATGAATATGTATCTCAGATACAAAAGCCCTAGAACTCTCACTCTGACTTTCCCACCTTCCTGAGGTGGGACTAACATTACATGTAGCAAACATTGGACTGCAACGTAATCAGTCCTGAGCACAATCTAGTTGACCTGCATGAAATGTCCCTGCTTCTGCTTCATGTGTGATTCCTCACCTCATGTTATACACTTTTTTTTGTAACACTCACAGCTGTAGTAACAAACAACCCGCAAATCTCAGTTTCTCACAAGCATAAACATTCACCTTTGCTCGCTGAGGTTGGAGGAAGGACTTGTGAGCATACCGGGGCTGTCTATGGTCATCTTTTGAGCTCTGTGTCATGGACATTTCTTCACTTCTAGAAGCCTCTCTGGTTCCAGGCATGTGATTCTCATGGAAGGAGTGAAAGGAGATCAAGAGTCGGTCCACACAGCTCCTGGATGACCAAGCAATCCTGCTTATGCTCCCCTACCAAGGAAGCCACATAGCCAACCCAGAAGTCATTAGGACAGAAAGGTATAGTCCAAAAGGAGGAACCACTGCAGAGAGAGAGAGAGAGAGAGAGAGAGAATATCATTGTAAATAGCCCTGTCCGCAAAAACTACCCTCTTCCTGAAAACCAAATTGTCATCTTCCTTACTTTATTTTCCTGTTTCTGTGATAAAGTCCTCTGACAAAAGCAACAATCTGGCTCACAGCTCAAGGTATAGTCTGTCATGGTGGGAAGTCAAGGCAAAAGTCCCATCACAGTCAAGAGAGATCAGTGAATGCTTTCTACTGCTTGCCTCAGTTTCTCCATCTTATACAGTCCAGGGTCCTCTGCTGAGGAATGGTCCTGCTCACAGTCAGGATGATCTACCAACACCAATTAACTAAGACGGTCAAGATAATCCCCTGCATTCGTGTCTTAGTTACATTCCCACTGATACGACAAATATCATGACTGAAAGCAACTTATAAAAGAGTTTATTTCAGCCTACAATTCCAGAAGGAGAGTTCATCATGTCAGTGAAGGCACAGCACGTGGTAGGAGCAGAAGCTGATCACATTTCATCTGTATCAGGAAGCAGAGACAGGGAACAGAGTAGGGTGAAGCTATGAGCCACAAAGCCCTCCCCCAGTGATGTGCTTCCTCCAGCAAGGCTGTAAATCCTAAAGGCTCCATAACCTCCCCAAACTGGGGGCCAAGTGTTCAAATGCACAAGCCTATGAGGGGTGTTTCTCATTCAAACCACCATAGGGTAATCTCTTGATTTTAGAGTGTCAAGTTGATGATTATCACCAACACCACACCATCTAATCAGTCACAAGGCATAAAGCCCTGTATCTCATGCATTCCATCAAATCCAGAAGACGTTCCTCTTGATTCTAACCTATGAACCTAAAAGACAAATAGTCTCTCCCACTACCACCCCATGTCCACGTTCAACCTACAATTGTAAATCAGTATCAGGGTTAGCACAACCATCACTTTTGTCCAGAAGGAGAATGGGAGGCACATGTCCACAGTCTTTCTGAAATTCACCTAGTAAATACCACAGTATTCTTTGACTAAGCCCAGCTACATTCTCTGGGTGTACTGCTCATTCCTCTTGTCCTCCAGTCTCCTGGAACCCCATCTTCTTTCATTACAGAGGAGCAGGTTTCAGTTCCCAGCATCCATGTCATGTTCACAACTGCCTTTAAGTCAGGTTATATATGCCCTCTTCTGACCTCTATAGGTACCAGCACACATGCCACTGCACATACACAGGAAGGCAGTCACTTACACATACCCATAAGATTAAAATAAATTAAACATCTAAGACTAAATAAACAATAGTAGGAAGTGTGGTGGTTTGAATGTGCTTGGCCCAGGGAGTGGCACTATTAAGAGGTGTGTCCTTGTTGGAGTGGGTGTGTCCTCGTTGGAGTAGGTGTGGCCTTGTTGGAGGAAGTGTGTCATTGTGGGGGTGGGCAATGTGGGAGTCAGTCTTCTCCTGTCTACCTTTGGATAAAGATGTATAATTCTCAGCTCCTCAAGGAACCATGCCTGTCTAGATGCTGCCATGCTCCCACCTTGATGATAATGGACTAAACCTCTGAACCAGTAAGCCAGCCCCAATTAAATGTTGTCCTTTGTAAGAGTTGCCTTGGTCATGGAGTCTCTTCACAGCAATGGAAACCTTAACTAAGACATGAGACATTGACAGACACTGAATTACAGCATAATGGAGACAGTGGCAGACACCTGATGTCCATAGGCAAATCAAGCACTCAGGAGAGAATACACATGCTGAGACATGCCCACCTTAACAGAGAAGCAGACATCAGTTCCCAAATTACAGATGGTTACCATGAGGAGCCAGTGGAGGTGTTTACCAGGAGTTGCTGAGGAAGGAGTAAAGCGTCACACTGCAGAAGGTCAGGATGGGCAAGGGAGGACATGAGAGGGCTGTGGACGAGGACATGGCCGAAGCACCTGAAGGCATAAGAAGACTGTGTGTTCTTAGATGCTACACAGGCTGGACCTGCCACACAGCTTCGCATGTGCCCTACCTGGAACAACCTAGTCTCTTGTAATCATGCAATCACTGACCTGAGCACAGCTAAGCCAATGGGCACAGGCTCACATGGTTCACACATGGTCTCCTACTTGTGCTGTCCCAAGGGGGTAGAACAAGTTGGACACAGGACCTAGCTAGCAGACGTAGGGATGGGGCACAGCCTACTGCCGCCCATCCCAAGCTCTCTCTGCTCCCTGAGCATCACCATGTAACAAGTAGACGATCAAGTCATGGGCTCCTGCCACCACACAGCAAGTCACTGCCTCCACCATTCCGAGTTTGCCTCCTGACACCATGTTAGGCAGGTCACAACCACCCGTAATTCCAGAGGAGCCAATGCGTTCTTCTAGCCCCTCCTTTTACCCCTACCCCCATAAATGAATCTGGCTGACCCAGAAACGCAAGCGCTCACTGGCTGAACTATTCTCATCCTTCTCTGAGGAAAATCTAGACTCCTCCAATTCACTCCATTGTCAAAGGGTCTGACTATTTAGGATTTGTACCATAGCATTTTATAAGGTCTCTTATGGATGGTATGACCGTAGTATATAACCCAACACACAAGAGACTTTGAGAATCAAGGAGTGGGCAGTGGGCAGAAGCCAGGTGACTCTGAAGGGAGTTAAACAGTCACAGATTCCAGAGATGGCTTCCCTTCCACACTCTCTTATTACCAAAAGATGTGCTCTATCCCCACCCCTGCAGCTAATCTACAGCTCGCTGTGATGAGTTACATCTCACTGCGTACACAAGGATCACCTTCAACTTCATGTCTTGGCAGTCCTCTTAAGGTAAAAGCTCACGTTGCCGGGAAACACATGCAATCACAGCTTTCAGATACATATGCCATGTGACCTTGAGCACCAGCTGGTTCATTTAGAAACATATTACCTCTGGTGAGCTCTTCAATGTAAAGACCTCAAGTGCTGACATCTTCGCTGACTTTTCTTGTTCCACTGTCTCGGCCACAATATCTTCAGGTGTCTGTCTGCAAACTTGGTACCTTCGTTAAGTAGTTTGCAAAGTCAGATGGATTGCTCTCTTTTAAATGGAGCATTTTAAAATCCTGACAGCAAAGCCCTGAAAAGCTTCAGTATTTGACAATGCTAGATGACTCCTACCCAATGACTATGACATTGGATAAAGGCTGTGATAGGCCAGCAGTGAATGGGAAACACCTCTGCTGGGGGCTGGGGGGGGGGGTAGTCAGCCTTGGTCCTCAACGTCAGGGAACTGAGAGCTGTCTTGGGGAGCAAAGTCACCACTGAATGTGTTCCCCAAAGAGCGTCCATGTGTGGTTCAATGCAAGGGGAATGCCAGCCAGAAACATGAGCAGCACCATGCAATAGGCAAGGGCCCAGATGGGCTAGAAATGGAGGAAGAGAACTGTGCATAACATCTCCATTCTTCTAGAAAATGGTGTACACTAAGGGCTGAGGAGATGGCTGGGGGATGGCTCGTTGGTAAAGTGTGTATCACATGAACATGAAGACCTGAGCTCGGACACCCCAGAACCCACATTAAGAAACCTAGCTGGAGCACACAATCCTAGCACTGCCGTTAATCCCTGGGATTTGTTGGCGAGTTAATTCAGCCTCATTGGCAAGTTCCACTCCACTGAGAAATTATATCTCGAAAGGCAGAGTGGACAGTACCTGAGGAATAATACTTGAAGCTGATCTCCGGCACACACACATACACGTACACATGCGTCCCCACCCAGGTGTGAATACACACACATGTGCACACACACATTTAAAAAAAGAAAAAGTGTTCTTGCTGCAGGCTGCAGTCTTTAGCTTTCACACGACCACTCTGAAACTCTCTAGGGAATTCCAGTCCTCCAGCCTGCAACTGGGGCTGCCTGACCTCAAACTCACAGAGACCTATTGCCCACCTCTGCCTCTGAGTGCTAGGATTCAGACAAGCACCGCTATGTTCAGCTGGGGCTCCCTTCTTGGTTCCTCTTGTCCACAGCCTTCCAGCTTCTTGGACTAAGCAGCTACTGATTTCTCTCTCTCCCAAACCTACAGATGTCGGTTGTTGGAGCTTCCAGGCCCCAATTACATAAGCCAACAATAAATCGCTTCACGACTGTGCATTGCAGTGAGACTGGTTCTGCTCCTCTAGAGAACCCTACACAATACATCAGAGTGGACGACTCTCGGGCTGCCTACATGGTTGTTTTCAGAACCTGCCAATTAAACAAAACCATGGCAGCCTCCAGGAAGACAGCTCTTTCTAATAGAAAAAAAAATCTGTCTGGGAGGTGGCAGCATTTTGAGATGAGCTGTGGTGTCATTACCTGGGACAAACCATCTCTGTACATCTCTAAATATAGCACTGAACTAGTACAGCCTGAAACAAGGCAGGAAGGCCAGGGCTGCCAGGTAACAAATCTTTGTGTGAGAAAAATGTTAACAAATTTATCTTCTTAAGTAGCTCTAAGGGAAATTTTTAAGAAGTCATTTACTCATGGCCTTAATGAATAGATGAGCATCATGTGAGGTTGGCACATCCGATTAAGAGAACAGATACTTCTATCTGCAAGGGAAGCACTCACCCGCTCACCACCAGAAGGAGAGCAGGCTTGAGCACAGGTGTTTTTGCTATAGTTAGAATTTTACAACCAGGGGTGTCTGACTTGTTTCAATTTTTATTGTTTTGGTCAGGCAGTCTAAAGAAGGAACCAAAGAGCAAATCACAAAGATACAATGTTAACTGATCCCTAGAAGATCTAGATGTTGTAATAACAGTGTTATTGTTTCCCAGGCTGGGACAAGGCAGTTGGACCTTGCACATGTTGGGACCTGACAGAGACTCTGCAGCTTCCTCTTTGTAACCTACCACCTTGACAGACTGCCATTGCTCATCAGTAGAGGTGGAGAGGCCCTCCATCTTAGGAGAAAGGCCATCTGATAACTCCACTGTTTTAGTCTGCTTCTCCGTCGCTGTGGAAAAACACCAACCCAAAGCAACCTCAGGAGGAAAGTGTTTTAGCATATGGTTAAGATGCATTTCCAATGGCGGTGGGTAGGAGTGCTTACACCATTCAGAGGAAGGCAGCAGATCTCCAACAGCTAGAGACATGCATAGGGAGTATACTGGCTGGTTTTGTGTCAACTTGACACAAGCTGAAGTTATCACAGAGAAAGGACCCCACCTTGAGGAAATACCTCCATGAGATCCAGCTGTAAGGCATTTTCTCAATTAGTGATCAAGGGGAGAGGGCCCCGCCCATTGTGGGTGGTGCCATCCCTGAGCAGGTAGTCCTGGGTTCTGTAAGAAAACAAGGTGAGCAAGCCAGGGGAAGTTAGCCAGTGAGCAGCACTCCTCCATGGTCTCTGCAGCAGCTCCTGCCTCCAGGTTCCTGCCCTGTGTGAGTTCCTGTCCTGACTTCCTTTGGAGATGAACAGCAACGTGGAAGTGTAAGCTGAATAAACCCTTCCTCCCCATGCTTCCTCCATGCTTCTTGGTCATGATGTCTTGCGCCAGAATACAAATCCTGACTAAGACAAGGAGGTTGCTAGCTGCCCTGTGTGGGAGCACAAAGGGAGCCTCTGGTTCTCTGGAGAAGTATTGCACACTCCTAATGGTCCAATGCTTCTCCAGCTCCTAGAAGTTCTGATTCTAATCAGGCCTGTGTGGAGAGTTCACTAAGAGACGCCAGAGGCACTTAGCGTAGATCTAAGTGGTATACACCTTACTGCAGAGCCATCCTTTAAAGATGAAAATAAAGTACGAAGAAACCAAGCGGAGCTTCAATTACCATAACTCACAGACAGAAGTCCGTACGAATCGAAGGATCACAAAGCATCCAGATGTTCAACAATGCAGGGTTCATAACTGATGTATGACAAGGTCCATCACTCGGTGAGTGAGCCAGGCTGAGACAGGCCACAAAGTCTCACGTGCCAGGCACATACCAGTAGTGTTGGAGTTCTGCCCAGAGTGCATCAAGTGTGTAGAACCTCAGGGACTCTACAGGCTTTGCAGAGGGAAGGGCCCTGGCTAGCTCTCCCTGGCTGGTGACTTCTCACTCCCCATCAGTTCTCATCAGAGAACTGAGCTCCACACCTGCCTGACAGCTCCCAGGCCTCCACTATAGTCCTCACAACTGCAGTAATCCTACCTTTTTATTATTTGTCTGCATGGACATACGGCATCTCTTTCCCACATACACTAGTGTGTATGTCTTCATCATTTTGTCCCAAGAACAGTACCAGACACTGATATGAGCAGGTAAGGCCATACAGGAACTGTACGCCGAGTCAGGTCTTTCCATTTCCAGGAATAGCAGTGCACACCTTTAATTCCAGCACAGAGCTAGGTGAGTTTGAGGTCAGCCTGGTCTGCATAGTGAGTTCCAGGACAGCCTGAGCTGCATAGTGAGAGAAACCCTGTCTTAGTCAGGGTTTCTATTCCTGCACAAACATCATGACCAAGATGCAAGTTGGGGAGGAAAGGGTTTATTGAGCTTACACTTCCATGCTGCTGTTCATCACCAAAGGAAGTCAGGACTGGAACTCAAGCAGGGCAGGAAGCAGGAGCTGATGCAGAGGCCATGGAGGGATATCACTTACTGGTCTGCTTGCTTCTCCTGGCTTGTTCAGCCAGCTTTCTTATAGAACCCAAGACTACCAGCCCACAGATGGTACCACCCACAAGGGGCCCTCCCCTCTTGATCACTAATTGAGAAAATGCTTTACAGCTGGATCTCATGGAGGCATTTTCTCAACTGAAGCTCCTTTCTCTGTGATAACTCCAGCTTGTGTCAAATTGACCCAAAACCAGCCAGTACAGACCCTGTCTCCAACAAATTAATCAATCAATCAATTAATTAATCAATTAAATGTTTTTGTAGCCAGCCTGGCAGAAATGAAGATATTCTAAAGAGGCACTTGTGTCTTTAACCTATCAGACTGTTGAAATAATGGATCCCCCCAAATCTAATTTTCCAGGAATCTGTGCTAGGAGAAGGTTGGGTCTCTTGTGTCCCTGAAGGGCATTCCACACAATTCTAGCTTGTCAGCCCACCTTACTGAAAATGAGACTGATGCCCAGACAAGGCAAGTGGTGAGCAGGACTACACTGTGACCAGGACTGCTTATGGGATAACCTTGGCCTCTAATCTCTGTTCTCACTACAGGACCCTGAAGACTGACCTGTGGGATACTCCGGATTCCTTTGTCCCTCTTCCCACTGTGGCTGCACTGAATAAATTCCTTTTTCCACTTCCCCCTTTTAAATTGGTTTTTGAAATTGTCTTGGGGATGGATGGCTTGGGCATATAGATTGTGATCTCCAAGTTTGATAACATTTCTGCACTTGTTTATTTATTTACTCTGTGTGCCTGTGTGTGTGCATGTGTGTGTGAGTGTATGTGTGTGTGTGTGAGTGTGTGTGTGTGTGTGTGTGTGTGTGTGTGTGCGCGCATGCGTGTGTGTGCTTCCACATGTGCCTAGGTCAGAGGACAGTTTGCAGGAGTCGAGTTTCTTTCCCTCCATTACATGGCTCCAGGAGATGGAACTTAGCCTTTCTGGCTTTGAAGTGAGCAGACCCGTTGAGCTCCGTCACCAACACCATTTCCAATTTTATCTTCAGGGCAATGGGAAACTATTGAAAGAATTAAGCCTGGAATGAACCAGATTGATGTTCTGAAAATTGTTCTGTCCGTGGTGGCCTGGCTAATCTCTGCAAACACTATTAAACAATGCCTCGGCAGACTGTGAATCTGCAATGAGACCCGGAGACCAGCAAGAATATTGGAGTTGTCACCTCCAGTGGCTTCAGGAAAGGCCCCAGGTGGAGAAAGGGTCTTTAGTGTCCCCAGTACCTCCCCCAGTCATTTCTGCCCCACAGATAGATGCAGTCTTTAGAAGGGCAGAAATCACTTTCCTAAGAAAACTTCCTGTGCAGTGTTAACTGTCAACTGACAGAATACAGAATCAGCTGGAAGATGAGTCTCTGGGCATGCCTGGGAGGGATTATCTCAATAGACTTAACTGATGGGGAAAGCCTATCCACCATGGGTGGCGCTGTTCCCTGGCTGGGCTCCTGGATGTATAAATGGAGCCAGGGAAGAACAAGGGCATGCATTCATTAGTGAGTCCTAATTGTGCACAGATGTGACCAATGTCTTTAAGCTTCTGCTGCTTTGACCTCCCCATGATGATGGACTGTAGCCTTAAATATGGGCCAAAGTAAACTCTTTCTCCCTTAATTTGCTTTACTGGGGGTGAGGTCCCCAAGTCTGCCTGAGTGAGTACTTGAAGGAAGGAATGGTAATAAGAAAACAAAGGCAGGCTCCTTAGTTGAGGCAACCCTGGTGGAGTGAAGGGGCAGGTGGTGGGGACAGCTGGTGGGGATAGCTGGTGGGGGCAGGTGGAGCCAGCAGACATCACCAGGCCGTGGGGCTGACTGTTGCTGGTTGAACCTGAGGCAGATCCAGGGTGCTTGAGGACAGTGGCAGGAGACGGAAGGTGGTTCCCTTCCATCTTGGCTCTTCCCTCATCTCCGACAATTCTGTCTCTTTCCCAGGTTCTCTGCAACCTAACCGTTAGCCTCGGACAGCCCAGGAACGGGGGAGCACATCCTATCTTTCAAACAAAGGCCTGGAAAGGAAAAGACAAGAAGAAGAACCCTAACAGGGCTCTCAGCAAACGTTTAAATGCTGGTTTTCCTCAAGGAGAGGGGTTCATTAAGTCTAAGACCCCTTGTTCAACCACGACCCCCTGTTTACTAAAGACTGACAAGAGGAGAAACTCTACAAAGCCGGCTTGAGAAAGCAGGGAGTCCACTTCATGTCAAACCTCAATCCTGGAAATTGAATGTTTTATTCATAGAGTAAATTATAAGCGATTACTTCTACAAGTAACGGTAATGTCCTTAAAATTATTCTTTAACTGAGGAAAAGTTTTTTTTTTTTTTTTTTTTTGACCTTTGGAGAAAATGCTTGCTTCTAGCTATGACTAAAAAGAGGTCTCCTTCTCTGTCTCTGTTGTGTTAAGAATCTTTTCTTCTTTATAGAGAAGGCACCACAGTGATTTATAACTGTCATAAAAGCCTGGAATCCTTTTGAGGTTAAGCTACTCAGCTATTCAACTTTTACTACAGAAACTTTGAAATTCAAAAAGAAAAAATAATGTAAGTTTTTGAAGGACATGTGTTGCTGTAGGTGAGCCCGTTAATTAAAAGTGATTGCCTGCTAGGAAATCAGACTTTAAAAAGTTTCAGGAATTTATTAGAGCCTGCAGGTATCTTTGTATGCACAGAGCCTCGAAAGCCGACTATGCCATTTGGTTTCAGATCTGCTTCAAGCCTGCCGACACTCCCAGGGCAGCCAACAGCTCGGCTAGTATGCGTATGTGTTTTGGCTAATTGAATTATGTGAAAATACACACTAATGAAGCCTTAGCAGGGGTGTTTGCCGAGTAGACTCCTTGTCTAATTTCCTGTAAATTAGCAATGTCTTTTTTTTTTTTTAACCACAGATTAATGTTTTAGAGAAAGCTGCCTCCTTGGGGGGTTGTGGGGAAGAAGCACATTGTAGAATATTGGGCTTTATTTTTGCATATGTAATAAAACACCCCGTATCCCTGACAGCCACATTGTGTCAGAAAAACCTAAAAAGGACAATTAATTATATTTTTAAATGTTCCATTTCAGAAAAAAAAGATATGTAATTATCCAATCAAATTAATAAGCAAATTATTAATCTTCTCTAAAAACATTCGGAGTTCTACTTCTCTTCCCCTTTCATTCACTTTTAACGACTGTGTTTGGGTTGGGTTTAATGAGGATTATTATCCAATGGTCCTATTTGGATTTTTTTCAGCCTGTCTATTTAGAAATATTGCCTCGTAATGTTTGTTGCTGTGATTGTGCGGTCCCCGGACGCCGGTATTTGAGAAACATGTTCTGCAAGCGGAGTGGCTGCTTTTCACAGGAACCGGGGGAACTATCAAAGTCTCCTGCCGAGATGGGCAGCGGGCAGACTCCACGCTCAGGACTCACCCGGCTGCAATCTGCTAACTGCCTACCAGGAATGGGCAACCAGGGCGCTCCCTGCGGTTGCCTGGAGGGTCACAGACACCCGTGGGGCTCGCTCGTTCTCCTCGCTCTCTCTGCCTCTGCGGCAGAGGATGAGCCCAGTTGGAGGAACCCGGCTGCCATAGAGCTCATGGCTAAGCTCTTGGCCCTGCTCGGAAACGCCTCCGTGTCCCTTGGAAATAAATGCACCAGAAGACCAATCTGAAAGTCCGTGGAGCAGAAACTTGTTAAAGTTTTCATGCACTGAAATAGACGAGAACCACACCCTAAGACATGGGTGCCCCTTGATGGATAAAAAGCTGCTCCGTGAGAGAAATAGTAATAGGATTAACATTTTATTATTTTTGAGAGAAGATCTCACTCTGCAGCCCAGGGTAGGCTTGAATTCAGTAGGTAGCCCAGGTTGGTCTGAGAGCTGTTGACCATTCTTCATCAGCTTCCCAGGTACTGCTTGACAGATGTGTGCCGCCAACGCGCACTATAGACAGTATTATCTCTACATGTGTGCTTTGACTGTGTGGGACCTTCAGATCAGAAATTGAAATGCTGTCTTTCAGTTTGAGGCCAGAGGTAGAATCCCAGACACTGACTTGCCAACATATTTGGTTTTTACCATCCTGGCAGAGAGGGCAGACAGGGTCAACACCTTCTCATCTCTGGTGGCCGCCATCTTCCAGGGTCCAAGGCTAGCTGTGGACCACACCCCTGCCCTGTTAGTCATACCTCAGTAGATCCTTGTGGTGGCCCTCACCTTCTCTGCCTGTGGCTCCCTGTAAGTCTCCACCTCCACCTTCACCTCCTCCTCTACCCCCTCCTCCCCTCCTCCTCTTCCTCCTCCTCCTTCCCCTCCTAATAACAGACCCGTTCTAATTTTATTTAAAAGCTTTGAAGCCAGGTTCAGCACAGTCCTGGCTGAAGTTCTCCACCCCGCCATAGCCATTGCTTCTTCTTTATGTTGCCAGCCCTTGTCAGCCTCAGTTTCTAAACCTGGTCAAAGAAGAACCCTAAAGCAAGACAGTATTGGAGAGTCCCAGCATGCATCAGGACCTGGCCTGCTCCGAGTCTCTTTTGTCCGATGTCACCTATGTCTCCATAACATACCATAAAACTATCATGATCAGAGGGTCCGGCACCCGACTGCCAGCCTTAGAGGGTGCCCTGGACCAGAGTCCCTTGCAGTGTTTTTTTAGGAACTGCTCTCAGGATCAGCATCTTAGGGAAGAAAGCCAGTGTATGTGGAAGCCTCAAGGCCAGCCTCAACCAACTCTGCACGGAGTTCTGCATCATCGAAGCCCCCCAGGGCTTTACCAGCTGGCCTGGGGGAAGTGCCTTTACACTTTCAGTTTGAGCACTAGTGGCTGGAGTCAGGCCTTCCCGGGAAGGGGATTCTTCCGCAGAGGCTGATTGCATCATGTAGAATAAGCTCTCTGCCCTGAAAGGGATCTGGAGGAGCCCATATCAATGTCTATTGCACTTTGGGGTCTTCACCTTTGGCGTGCACTCTGGCAAGATGGACTAGTCTTGTCTTTGAAAATTACCTAGGAGTCAGGACACATGGACTGTGGATACCACTTGTACGTGTCTGAATTAGCTGAGTGCTTCTAGCAACTTAGGTAGCAACTCTATCCCTCCTTCTCTCCTCAGCTGTTACTCGGGGAACCCACAAGACCTCCTTTTCTATCCTATCCTACCTCCAACACACATGCACACACACACCAGCTCCTCACATTGTCTCTGGGACTCAAGCATTATGTCCAGAGCTTTTAGCCTCTTTCCATTCCTGTGCGTGTTCCTAGCCCTGGACTCCAGTCCAAACCAGAGTCCACAGACCTGCGTTTCCCCCACCAGAGGAAGCCAGACAGTATTAACCTATTATATGTCCTTCCATGAACTCACTCAGTAGGTTGTTTC
>JADRCH010000057.1:4178655-4222603 GCA_019843965.1 Rhynchomys soricoides
ATGTGTTCAGGTGTGTGTGTGTGCATGTATTCAGGTGTGTGTGTGTGTGTGTGCATGTGTTCAGGTGTATGTGTGTGTACATGTGTTTAGGTGTATATATGTGTGTGTACATGTGTTCGGGTGTGCGTGTGTACATGTGTTTAGGTGTGTGTGTGCATGTGTTCAGGTGTACGTGTGTGTACATGTGTTTAGGTGTATATACGTGTGTGTACATGTGTTCGGGTGTGCGTGTGTACATGTGTTTAGGTGTGTGTGTGTATGCGTGTGTTCAGGTGTATGTGTGTGTACATGTGTTTAGGTGTATATATGTGTGTGTACATGTGTTCAGGTGTGCGTGTGTACATGTGTTTAGGTGTGTGTGTGTGCATGTGTTCAGGTGTACGTGTGTGTACATGTGTTTAGGTGTATATACGTGTGTGTACATGTGTTTGGGTGTATATACGTGTGTGTACATGTGTTTGGGTGTGCGTGTGTACACGTGTTTAGGTATGTGTGTGTGTGCATGTGTTCAGGTGTACTGTGAGATGGAGGTGCAAGGCTGATGTTCTCTGTCTTTTCCATCACTCTCCACCTGTATTTTTTGAGACAGGGTCTCCCCCCTAACTTGAAGCTCACGTATTCAGCTAGGCTGGCTAGCCAATGAGCTCATGGATCCGATTTACAGCACCCGCATGGGCGGCTTTTTATGTAGGTTCTAGGAATCCAAACTCAGGTTCTCTGGCTGGCACAGCACTATTTGACTTGCGAGTCACCTCCCTAGACCCAAACTCATTTTCATCATTACCATTTTATGTAACTGTAATTTTTCTATGATTGACATTACCCATTTTTTGAGATAGGGAACCTCCATGTGTTCCTGGCTACCCTGGAACTGGCTGTGTGAATGACCAGGCTGGCCTCAAACTCATAAACATCTTCCCTCCTTTGCCTCCCTAGGTCCAGCTTGTTTCCTAAATCCTCGGGTGATTTCAGAAGCAGTAAATAAAGGACAAGTGCCAGAGGCCTGTCCTGTCGCCTGCACTTCTATGGTTGAGCTCTCCTTTTGTTTGCAGGCTTATCTCCTCCAGGAGCCACAGATTCCCTCTTGGCACTTCAGGCTGTTTTCTGTAGGGGATCTTATATGCATTTAACTTATATAGTCATCTGTGACAATGTCACACATTCAAATAAGAAGAGGAGGTGGCTCTAACACTTCAGACTGCCTCACTGTCCATCTTCTGCAAATCAGAAGGAGGACTTTTACTCCGTACAGTCTTATAGGTCTAAAAACTCTTCCCTGCTGATGGAACAGCATCCATCCTTCATCTCCAGGTACAGATGGCATTCCTGGGTAAGAACAAAGCAGTTTGTCATTATTAGCAAGGTGGCCGACTCATTATTTGTCTATAATTTGCTTTTTCCGAGTGGTTCTGAGTTCCTCTAAGGAGCAGTAGAATTTGCCCAGTAGAGCCCACAGTGGCTGCCTGTGGAACAGGAAAGGCCAGATAGGTCATCAATAGCAGAAGGGCCCTTGCCTTTGCAATCAGCCTTTATTTTAATCCAAAGGAAAACCAGGCTCCAGATTTCTATGGTTTTTGGCCTTTTCAGCAAGAGATGTTGTGCCTTTCCCAAGCTGCTGAGGCTTCATCTCCTGAAGAAACACAGCATAGGGCTTCACACTGGGAGAGAGAAGAGGACAGAACAACACCTTGAGGTCTCCTTTGATCTTCAAATCTCTGCCTCTACTTTAGAGGAAGGAATTAGAAGCGAACACCTAACCCAGGCTCTGTGCCCCACAGGATACAAGGTCTTGGTTTCTTTTCTGCTGCTGTGAGAAGAAAGAAAGGAAGAAAGAAAGAAAGAAAGAAAGAAAGAAAGAAAGAAAGAAAGAAGCAACTCTTGGCTTACAGTTAGAGAGGGCTACAGTCCATTAAGATAGACAGGCACAAGGCTGAGAAGGCACAGTGGCAGGAGCAGGTGGCTAGATGGTCACATTTGTCACACTGCATCTGTACTTAGGAAGCAGTACAAATGATTGTGCTTAGCTCAATTTCTCTTTTGGATAGATAGATGGATAGATAGATAGATAGATAGATAGATAGATAGGAAGGAAGATAGGTAGATAGGTAGATGGGTAGATCAGGACTTCCATCATCCAGGGAATGATTCTGCACAGTCAGGATGTGCCTTCCCATTGAGATAATCCCTTTCATGAACATAGTCTAGATCAGTGGTTCTTAACCTGTGGCTCATGACTGCTTTAGGGGTCATATGACCCTTTCACAGGAGTCACCTAAGACCATAAGAAAACACAGATACTTACATTACAATTTATAACAGTAGCAGAATTACAGTTATGAAGTAGTAACAAAAATACTTTTCTGGTTGGGGTCACCACAACATGAGAAACAGTATTAAAGGGTCAACCCCTCACAAGTATACTCAGAATTTATTGCCAAGGGGCTTCTTGATCTCATCAAGTTGGCAATGAGATTAGTGGCCACATACATGTTTTCCAAATCAGTGAACCCCATCATGGATGTAACATATTCTGATCCTCCTAGCACTGAGGACATCTCCCTGCAGCCTGCTGAACTCATAGTAAGAAATCAAAACTCCTCAGGGTTGACTTGTCCTGTGTCGGACAAAGCGAGAAGATGAGACCACAACTCAGCTTCTTCTTTTGCTCATAGTGTCCACTCAGTGGCATTTGTTTAAAGACTCGATGGTCACAGTGCATGTCCACTGTGTGAGACTCACTGAGAGCTCAGTGCTACAAATCCACTGTTTTAGTTTCTCTCTCTCTCTCTCTCTCTCTCTCTCTCTCTCTCTCTCTCTCTCTGTGTGTGTGTGTGTGTGTGTGTGTGTGTGTGTGCTGTCATCAAATACTTACCAAGAAGCAATGCGAGAGAGAAAGGGCTTATTCTGGTCTTTTGTGGTAGGAAAGGCATGAGGCAAAAGTAGCTCAGGGCTGTGAGCAGCAGAATCAGTGTGAAGATGCCTGCTCATGCCTGTGTAAAAACAAACCAGGAAGCAGTCTGACTATTAACAGCAAGTGCCAGCCCCACTCCCTTACCCAGAGATCCATTCTCTCGAGCTAGACCCCGCCTGCCAAAGGTTCCTTAACCTCCCCAACCAGAACCACCAGCTAAGAACCAAACGGTCAAATGTATGAGCCTATGAAAACATTTTACATGTAATCATAGCATCCACTCTTCCTGTCGACAAGGCTAACCTCTTACTCCCCAGGCTGGCATAGGAGTTTGCTCATACCCAGTAATCCTTCTTAGCTTTCCCAGAAGGAAAGGAGGGAACTAACCTCTGCCAAAAACCTGCCCTGTTGAACAGATCTTTTGTTCCTAGGACATGTTTGTCTTTCCTCCTCTTCCTCCTCTTCCTCCTCTTCCTCCTCTTCTTCCTCTTCCTCCCCCTCCTCCTCCATCTTTGTGTGTGCATGTGCACACACATACATGTGTGTATGTGTTCGTGTATTCATGTGTGTGCATGTAGTGAGGGTGCATACATGTAGGTGCACGTGTATGTGGAAGCCAGAAGCCAACTCCAGACAATGTTCTTCAGTCACTAGTCTCTGTTTTCTTGAGACAAGTTCTCACTGGCCTGCAGTTTACTGAATAGACTAGGCTTGTTGGCCAGAGAGCCTAAGGGATGCACCTGTCCCTGACTCCCCAGTGCTGGGGTTGCAAACATATAGCACGACACCTGATTTTTCTTTTTCTGTATTCTAGGGATCAAGCTCTAGAGCCTAATGGATGCTCACAAAGCAAGCACTTTACTCTCTATCCCTAGAACATGTATTTTTCTAAGACATTACCCAGTCTATCCTAACCGTGTCCTCTGGGTGAGGTTTTATACAGCGTGGGTTTCACCAGCCTTTTAACTCCTCAAGGTTGTGGGTTCCAAATTTGAACCGCAGTTTCTCCCGGCTCAAGTTGCAGGAGTGTTGGCAAAAACCTGACCTTTCAGTCGAAGAACAAAGACTCTAGGGGTGTCTTGGCTCTCAAGTTGCCCTTGCAAAAGTAGATTCTGATGAGTCCAGTGTAAAAGAATCAGGGTCTGCAGGATCTGATTTCTTTTCGTGGTGAAGGAGGTTATTTATTAATAACACATATGTGGGGTCTCACTCATTCCAAATGTTTGAAAGGAGAGGAAGGTATTTTTCCAATACCGCTACCTTGCTAAGCTCTCTAATTCCTCTTCTTCCTCCTCAAACCAACTCTGAGAAGTTGCACTAAATAGTTGCAAGCTAATTTTGTACCAACTTGGAAATAGTACAGTCCATCTTAGACATGAGGCAGAATTTAAGTTCAAATATCATAACTAAAACAACAAAAAATAATCACAATTGTCACCTATGCTGGATTTTAGCAACCTTAAAACATGGACCTGGTTAGAGTGGTGTGTGTGTGTGTGTGTGCACACTTTTAAATGCTTTCTGTTGAAGAAGGCTGCCTATAGCTATAAATATTTCTTATGACTATCTCAGAAAGTTCCAGATGCCACTGGTCTTTCTCACCAAATATGGGATTCTTCTGAGCCCAGAACAATCATTTACACGTTTACTGTCTGGAATGCATCAGGGGGATGCTGGGAAGTACCATGAGTTCTCAGACTCTGGTGTCGCCTTCTAGTTCCAACAATTAAGGAATATAGACTCCTCAAAGGTTTGCTTGATGCTTAAGACTGAGTTAGAAAACAAGAAAAGAGAAAAAGAGTCTCTGCTCAGTTTACCACCCATGACTGAATCCAAGATTTTCACACATGAAAGAACTTTGTAAGCATGAGTGTTACCACCGTTTGACTGTGAAATGTCTCTTGGTACCTCATGTGTTTGAACACCCATTTCCCAGCTGGTGGGGCTGTTTTAGAAGGATGTAGAACTTTGGGGATATGGTGTCTAGTTGGCGGGGAAGAGCGGCAGGCACATAAGGTTCTATTTGCCTCGACTTCCCCTATAGCTCTCTGCTTCCCGTGCACCGGATGTGAAAAATCACTGCCCTAATCCTCACCATGGACCAAATGCTCCTCCTGATTTGCTTACCACGATGGACAGAAAGCCTGGTGAAACTACCAGCCAAAATAAAGCCTTCTTCCCTTAAGTTGCTTCTGTTCAGTGTTTTACCATAGCAATGAGGAAGGTAACTAATAAGATGTACCAACATAATGATAGTGCCAAGCCATGTTCGTCACCATCACTAGTGTAGCAATGCTCCAAGAACTTCTGAATATCACAGTGTATCAGTTTACTCTGACTACATCATACAATTGGCATACTAGCGCCACAACCAAGTATACAAGAAAGGATACCTGGCCCACGGCCATACAGATGTTAAATCAAGTATTCAAAGCCAAGGTTGACCACTCTGGGTCCCGAATGCCAAACCTCTACCCACATCTTCCTTCAGACCTGTGTGTGCATATATAATAATCAATACAGTGTGTGAACATGCACATGTGAGCATGATCAATACAAACCTCAAATCGGGCTTGCTGCTTCACTCCAGAAAGATACATTGCTATTATATTTCCTGCGTATTTTAACCTGTATTTGGAAAATGCACAGTAGACCCTTGTTATACAAAACCCAGATTGTCAGCAACGTGAATAAAACAGCACTAAAAATGATTTGGTCATGAGAAGAGACCGTCATAACCAATCTGTTAAGATAGATGAGCTGAACTCCTCAGACAGAGACTTAGGAGGTTCTGCCTCTACCCCCCGGTGCTGAAGTTACAAATGCAAGCTGCTGCTACCCCCAGCTTTTACATAGGTGCTCATGACCAAACTCAAGTCCTTGTGCCTGAACATTCAGCACTTTGCTGAATGAGCTATCTCCCCAGACCCTCCCATCCTTGCTTCTTGAAAGCTTGCATCGGGCCTCACCCACACCTCTTGGGTGCTACCACCCACACTTAGCTTCATCTTGCTGTGATTTCCTGCCTTCCAGACCGTCCTGACTTTCAGTACAACGGGTCTTTTTTCTTCTCCTCCACTCTGTGTCTCTGTCTGCCTAACTGGATCTTGGAAGTCGGAGACCCCTTCCTGCTTTGATGGGACCCAGGTGAACTTGTACAACAAAAGAATAACGCTAATAGAGACTTAATAAAAGCAGGAGAGATTATTGAAAATGTTCTCCTGCTAAGTAGACACACCTCCTAAACATACTCTGGGAAAATAAGTAAGTATGCAGTTCTGAGGAGGAAATGAAACAAATACAGAGATGCCTGACATCAAAGGATGGAAGAGTCACTCACTAACGGCAAACACAAGAAGAGGAGTGGGTTCCCAATACAATTCTCTCAGACCAGCTGCTTGTACATCCAGCTCCCAGTGCATGACAGGGGTGTGTGCATTCCCACTCTGGTGGCTGAACAGACCCAGTTCATTCACTGAGTTGGCATACAAAGACCAAGTCAACCTACACTGAGCTCTGCTAGGGCCCAGATCACAGAGGACAGTAAACATAGGCAAAGCCCTGTCTGGAATATATCATGGTTTTCTGGTAACTCCTATAAGAGACCACAACTTAAGTGAAGAGTGGGATCCAAGCAAGCAAATTATCCACCAGAATGTAAGCTGTGCTTCTACTCATTCCCTGTTACTTTGCCACAAGTGTAAAGTTTGGGCCCTGGCACAGATGTACTCACCCTTCTTGCTCCAGTTGCATTTGCTTGGATTTCCAAAACATTTAAAGTGCTTTTGTAATACTTTTCTATCAGAATTTACTATCAGAAGATGAGTGAACATAATTTATTGGAAATAAATTATATAAATTTATTGAAAATATTTTTGATTAGCTGAAATGACATCCAGGGCCTTAGTGTGTGCTTGTCTGAGAAGCTAGGCAAGGACAAGGGAGTGTGCTCATGAGTGTTGGAAGGTACCTTTGCTGGGACTGAGAGGACCTGGGAGCTCACTCCACTTCTAGGCCACAGCATCTCTGAGGTACCTTACGCTATTGTGTATTCATGAATTATCAGGAATATGTAGCTGGAAGCTCCCAGCCCCATTTAGTGTCCTCTCCCGCCCAGCTGGCTCCAAGCTGTATCCTGTTCATTGTGGTAAAGAGCCCATCTCACTGGTGCACGCTGGTCATTCCTCTGGCCTGGGAATTGTCACTTCTAATGAGCAGGAGATGAACTGACATTCCTCTGTGGGGCTTGAAAGAATGAAGGAATGCCATTTAAAGGCATTCACACTTTCAATAGCCATTCAGAGCATGGCCATAGCTCCCGTGGGACTAACCCTACACGGATGCGTGTGCAGACCCCTTTCAAGGCCGGTGATCCGTGTAACGCTGGTGCTGATGGGATCCGACCTGAAGAAACCTGCACCAGTTTGACTCAGAACAATGGATCATTCTGAAGCAAGCCCTTACAACTGACTCCTTCCCCAAACCCATGGGAAGGAGGATGCTTCATTCCTCCTGAAACTTGCTGGCTGCCATGTTGAACACGTTGAGGCAATTCAAGCAGCAGTATATTGGTCACAAAAATTACAGATAGAATGAGTCAGACTGATCAGCCCTTCACACCCTGGGAGTAATGCTCACACTGGTCATGTCTTCTGGTCCAGTGTCTGTCAATAAGGCTGACAGGACTGGCTAGAAAGAAGACCATGGAGGAGCACACACAAGCACATGTGAAGGGCACATTGGCTCTGAAGTACAGGATCCCAGGCTCACTTTTCATACCGATGTGACTTTGTGGCATGGAGAGTGTCAACCTAGCAACATCACAGGAGCCCAGAAACTGTCTTCTTTCTGCTTTGCTTCCTGTTCCCTCCTCCTTTAGAGCCCTGAATTAATTACCCGCTAAGGTTCTGTATGTGTGAGCGCATGTCTAAGTTCAAGCAGAAGAGGTCACCATTCTCCTGGCACTTTGTCTCTTTGTCACTTTGGCTTTTATTTCCTGGAAACCCTACTAAGTCAGCACAATCAGAATGAGCTGAGCTTATGTGTGGAGGACCTACTGGTGAAATCCCTGAGCTGGACACTCCCTGCATGCTTTAGGAAGCTTGGAATGGGCGTGCTGGGGAGGGGGAGACGAACTTGAGTACCTTGATCTTGACTTTAGATCACTTCTGCCCTCTCAAGCATGAACTCAGTAGAACAAGCCCATTTCTCCAGAACAATGAGGTGGAAGTGGGCACCTACAGTCAGGTAGTTGCAGGTCTTCCTGTGGGCAGACATCTGAGTATGTGGAACATCCAGTGGTCTGACAACACTGGGTTTTGAACTAGATATTAGGCGCCAGGTAGGCACAGCCTCTCCCACCTTCTGTCTCTTCAATAGTGAACTGCTTCCCTGGTCCTTCTGAGAAGCCTTAGTGGAGAACCCAAAGTATCCCTGTCTCCCTTAGTACAGAGCTCCCTTGGTGAAGAGGTCCAGGAATGTGGTGCCATTCAACATGAGCTTAACACCAGGGCTGTCTCCTCTATCCCAAAGGGCATGCTCAACACACTGGCATTTCACCTTCCTGGAAGAGCATCAGTCTTGTCGTGAAGTGACCTGCTGTCAGAGGGTCACTGCACCAAATGTAATGTCACCCCTGTGGAGTGGGGCTGCGCCAGGTGACCCTCTAACCTGCTTGGCCTCTGTTTGGCTGCCCGTCCCTGGCTGAAGAAAATGGTCCTCACCTTAGGGTCTGAGGAGCACAAACACGTTTGTCCATTTTGAACAGTCTTCCTTGGCCAATCTCCTCCAACACACACTGCTTGTCTTTATTCGCCAGAAAGCAGCTTTCCCTACAGAGACACCAGAAGGTGTGAGCAGGGAAGCAGAAGGAGAGACACGTCTGCGAAACGGCCAAGGAGACAGCACTTTCTGTCTAAAGGGATACACAGAGGTCCCTTCCATGAATGAGATTTGTCCTAGTTTGCGGACAGCTTTGAACAACCTCTCGTAAGAACTCTGTGTAGCCTATCACAGATGGGGACATATCACTGTTCCCTGTTTGGCTCATCCTTCTCCTGACTTGACTGAACACCCAGTGCAAATGAAATCTTCAGGTGAACTGGAGTGCAGCTGAGGAATAGCTTAGTCAGTAAATATTTGCCATGCAACCATAAGGACCTGAGTTTGAGCCCCGGGACCCACAACGACAAAACCAGGCCTGCTGGCATGTGTCCATAATCCCAGCGTAGGAAGAATGGTAATTGCCAGATCCTGAGGGCTTGTGAGAGGCACCAGGGTTAGCCAGAGACCAACCCTCTCTCAAAACGAATGAACAAACGAACAAACGAACAACCCACAAGGTGGGAAGCAGCTGAGGAAGACACTTGAGATTAACTGCTGGCCTTTACATGTGCATGAGTGTGTGTGCACCCACACAGGCATGCACACAGCACACATGCATGCTCACATACACACAGCACACATGCATGCACACATGCACAGTGAACTCTAGCTATTTCTAGGCAGAGTTGCATCGAGACACCCCACATTCTTAGATTCAAGGAGATTAGGAAGGGTCCCTGGTTCCCAGGTTCTTCCCCCAATAAACCCAGAGCAAAGGTCCCCTGATCCCAGGTGCAGAAGGCTCCCTGCTCTGAAACACTCCCACAATCCCTCTGTCACTTTAATGCTACTCGGTGCCCTTTGACCCTTCTATTTTGATGGATCCTGTGTATTACAGAAGCATTCATTCTGTCTACTTTGTTTTGTGGAACTTTAGACTACCCGGCATTGTATGAAACACGACTTGTCATAAATACGCAGTAAAGGATGCTGGGTGTTGGTCCATAAGTTTAGTTATAAAGACCCGGCAGTATGAGCGTTAGTCCTGCACAAACCAATAGGTCTCGTGAGGAGTCAGAATCCAGTTTCTTAAGGAGCTCGGAGAAAAACTCATTCCCAAAGTAGACACAGTGAGGGAAGAGCCACAGCCTCTTCTGACTCACAGAGCTGCAGATTTCCCAAGGGAAATCTTTTCTTTTTCTAGAAAAATAAATTATGTTCTTCCTGGCTCACCCATCTTTGCCAGCCATAGGGAAGAGAGGGGATGAGACAGAGGTATACAGGGTTGTGTCCAGCCCTCTCCATGGACAGACCCTGGCATCTGTCGCCTCTGACATCCACTGCTGGTTTTCTGTAGCAGATGGAGAAGCAGATTAGACCAGTCAGCCCAGCCCTGACTGTCATTTTATGAGACTTCTGTGATTTTTGTTAGGTTAGCTAGAAGAGAGATCTGGGGAGGGAAAACAGGGAGACAGAAACTCTGAGGCGTGGGGCCAGTTGACCTGGAAAAGGCCAGAGCAAAGTGGGTATGTCAGAGACAGATCGACGCCTTTCAGCTCCCACCACTAGCAAACCCTGCACTGGCAGCAAGTTGCTCACCCTTTGTTCCTTCATCTGAAAAATGAGGGTAGTCACATATTCTTTTCAGAACTATTATAAGGATTAAAAACGCATGAGAAGCATGGATTGTGAAAGTTGCCTACCTCAAGGGACTAGCAGTCTACTCTGGAGCACTGGAACTAATGATAAAATAATGTTCTGTAACAAATAACGCCTTTGCAAGTCAGCTCTCAGTGGGACCGGCAGGGGAAAACAACCCTGCCAAATTCTATTCAGTCTTCTCCTTTTGGCTCCACAGGCAGATGTTAAGCATCTACCGTGGACCCGACTATGATACCACCATAACTCACTTCCTGGGGTCAGAAAGATCCTGGTCTAAATCCCATGTCCACCATATCCCAGAGGTCGCTTTAGGCAATGACTTAGACCCTCTGATGTGACAACGTGTTCCTCCAAGTAAAGTTAAAGGAACCTGCCTCAGAGGTCGCTGGGAATAAAGGAGTGCATTTATAGCCATGACTGTGCCATGCTGTGAGTGCCCAGAAAACTACACTTAATATCATCTCTGTCACTGATGTCTCCAAGACCACCACCACCAGTTCTGTGTATCACATAAAGAGTTTAAGAATGGATTAGGTGAGCCAGGCCGTGGTGGCGCATGCCTTTAATCCCAGCACTTGGAGGCAGAAGCAGGTAGATTTTTGAGTTCGAGGCCAGCCTGGTCTACAGAGTGAGTTCCAGGACAGCCAGGGCTATACAGAGAAATTCTGTCTCAAAAAAAAAAAACAAAAAAACAAACAGAAAAAGAAAATGGATTAGAAGTGTCGGGTCGTAGCTCAGCGGTGGAGCCTGGGCTAGCATGCACAAAATTCCAGCATGGAAAAGAACATGGGAGAAGATACACCTTCTACTCTCAAGTACCTCGTGATTTTGTAGGTCCCAGGATTCAGAAGAGGGTTCTGGCACCATGAGGCGACATATATGATCAGTAAGTCTTTGCTGATGTTCGTTGGACATCATCAAGAAAGACTGAAGTCTTTGAAGTAAAGTATAAAGAAGAAATGGAGAATGATAGAATTTACTTGCCTACTCAGCACCTAACAAGAAGTAAGGGGCTGTTCTCATGGTATTCTGTGGCCTGTCAGAAAGTCAAGATACAGAGAGCTGGAGAGATGGCTCAGCAAATAAAAACACTTGCTGCTCTTGCAGAAGGTCAGAGTTCAGTTCCCAGCACCTATTTCATGTGGCTCACAATTAGCTATAACTCCAGCTCCCAGAGCTCCAACACCCTATGCTGGACAGGCACCATACACAAGTGTGCATGCACACACACATAGACACATGTATGCACATAAATAAAAACAAACTTGGAGCCAGAACAATGGCTCCACTGTTAAAAGCATTGAATGCTCTTCCAGAGGACCCAGGTTGGATTCTCAGCAACAAAAAGGGGGATCACAACCATCTATAACTCTAATTTCAAAGAATTTGACTCCCTCTTCTAGACTCTGCAGCTATCAGGAATCGGCATGGTGGACAGACACATATTCAGACAAAACACTCATATCCATAAATAAAAAATAATTAAAATTTAAAAGTCTTTGAAAAATAATTCAAAACTAATTTGGATAACAAATATTTTGGCATCTATTTCTAGTTCATTGATCATTTCAGGTCTAATGGGACTGTCAGAAACAGGACATCAAAAGTGAGGAGTGTTATCTCCCTAGTGAAGCTGTTCTCCTGTGGATTAGGATGGGGACAGAGGACCAGCTTCAAAGGTGACCTTTTCTGTGTTAGTGCGGTGAATCCTCACCGTGTGGCTGATTGTGGGCTCAGGGCAAGCCTTGTTCTCTCTGTTATTTCTCCACTCTTCTGCATGTATGCTTACCTCCCCAGCCTTGAATCCCACTCAGAAGCCACATTCCAAGCTCAGAAAATATACAATAATAAGGCTTCCTTCCTGAGCTTCCACTCCCGTAAACCCCTAGATGAGGAAGAAGATGAGCCTACTCTGGACCACACGGTGAGACCCTATACTCACCAAACGGAACAAAACTTCCCACAGGAACCACCTGAAGCGATTCAGGAGCACTTCCGTCTGTGGCCGGCAGATGGCAGAGGGTGACTGGAGAAGGAGGGATCCACAGTCGATGCCCCGCCCCTCCAGTCTGATGCTCTCAAGTGCAAGTAGAAAATGCTGTTGCATCAGTACTGTTCATTTAAAGTCACTGGTCATCCCGAAAGGCTGTTTCTAGGTAGAGACTATCACTGCTTGAAATTCTCTGTCACCACTTCCACATTACGCTAGAGACAAGGCACCCTCCCTGCCCTCCACCAAACTATTACCTGCTGCTGAATCTACCCAGACTTCCCCAGCCTGGTCACCAGCGGTCTCAGCTGAGGGAAAGATTGAAGTCCAGGTGACAATGCAGCAAAGGATGTAGCAGCAGACAAAGAGGTTGGTCTCTGTTGACATTAAACAAGGAAATCCTGGATAATTGTCCCTCGGAAGGGGGATTAAGCACAACTCCTGCTCAGGCTGTAGGACCTGGAGAGCAATGGAGCGCTCCTTGTTTTAATCAGTTTTCTGTTGCTTTAGTAAACATCATGGTCAAAAGCAACTTGGGGAGGAAAGGGTTTTTCATTTTGCACTTCCAGGTCACAACCCTTCTTTGTGGAAAGTCAGGCAGGAACCTGGAGGTAAAAACTAACAGAGACTATGGGAGAATTCTGCTTACTTATGTAAAGGTCTGAAAATCACTGAAGGAAGACACCCAGACTCAGATAGTATGCAAACCAAAGAGTGTTTATTCTGCAGAAGCAACCAGCATGCAGGAGTCAACCAGTCTCTAAAATGGCAACCCCAGACAAAGGCACGCAGGCCTTCTTATAGGCAACCAGGAGAACTCTCTAGAAGGATTGGGTAATCTAAAATTTTATTGGTAGGTAAGGCTCACGGGTGGTCAGTGGTCTGCATTCCTATGTCACAAGCATTCAACCATGTGATGAAATAGGGCTACCCAGAGCAGATGGCCCATTCTGAGATATTTCCCCATTTTTGTGATTATCCCCAGGCTGTTCTTTGGGAGGAGGTTTTATGATCTTGTTCTGGATTTTATGGTCTATTCTTAGAGCTGATGTCTTATGACTTAGTTTCTGGGACTTATGGTCTATTACAGAAACAGGCCTGATCCTTAAAGTGGACCTACTGATTCAAATTGTTACCTTTCTTATAGCTCAGGCCCACCTCCGTAGGGATGGTTCCACCCACAGTGGGATTGACCCTTCTACATCAATACAATAAGCAATCAAGAAAATGCTCCACAGACACATCCACAGGCCAATCTGATGTACACAATCCTTCAGCTGAGGTTCTCTCTTCCCAGATGACTCTAGATCGTGCCAAGTTGCAGCCATGGCTAACTAGAAACCATAGATTCTTAAACCAAAGCATCGCATGAGTGGCCCATGCAGAGGCTTCATGGGAGTCTCTAACTCTCTAAAACCCTTAAGTCAAGCCACCACATTCCTCTCAACTCGCTCTTTTCACCCAAGCTCCCACAGAGCAGCCCATTAAGCTTTGAGGCTCAATAGCTTCTGCAGCCCAAATTCCAAACAGTCCCACAGTCCTCCCCCAAACATGGCCAGGTCTGTCACAGCAATAGCCCGGTCCTTAGTACCTCTTTCTGCCAAAGTCTGGTTTCTTTTGCTGTGATAAATACCATGACCAAAGCAGTTTGGAAAGGAGAAGGTTTATTTGGCTTATGAGAGTCTCCATCGCAGTCTGTCGCTGACAGAAGTCAGGGCACTGACTCACGCAGAAGCAGAGGCAGAAATCATGGAGAACTTCTTACTGGCATATTCTCCTTGGCTTGCCCAGCTTATTCTCTTATACAACCCAGAACTATTGCCTAGGGGTGACACCACCCACAGTGGGCTGGGCCATCCATATCAATCATCAATAAAGAAAATGTTCCACAGACGGGTGCACAGGTAACCCTCAGTTAAGGTTCCCTCTTTAGGTAACTTACCTGTGTCAGTGTTACAAAAATAACCAGCATACTCAGTTTGGGTTTGTGTTGTTGGCTTGCTATTGCTATTTCTGTTTTTGTTTGTTGGTTGGTTGGGGGTTGGTTTTATTTTATTATTCTATTTTATTTTAGTTATTTAGTTGAGACGAGGTCTCACTCTAAATTCTAAAGACATTCCTTGCTTCTTCAGAACTCACTATATAACTCAGGCAGGCCTTGAACTAGTGGCAATCCCGCTGTCTCAGCTCCCCAGGGCTAGGACTACAGGTGTACGTTACCACATCCAGTGGGCTCATGGTTTTGGAGGTTCCAGTCCAGGGTCAATTGGTCCCCTTACTTACAGGTTTGTGATAAGCCTGCACCTAAAGGCCCCATGTGATGGAGCAAACTGCTAACCCCGTAGTGGCCAGAAAGTAAAGACAGGAAGGGACTGAGGCCCCTCAGTTCCCTTCAAAGGCTCCCACAATGATTTGTGGGCTAGGGTCCACCTCTTAAGTGCTCCACTGTCCCCCAGAAACACTATGCTGAGGATGAGGTCTTTGAAGGACACTTCAGATTCAAGCAGCAGTCATTTGTTTGTGCTTCTTCTTTTTAACTTTGAAAGAAGATAGGCGTGTGGGAACCAGAGAAGCCAGGGGCTCCTTGCCTGTCTGAGAGCCTCTCTGTGTTTGGGCTGCAACAGGGGAATACAATGAGCCCCGAAAGGTCAGACCACAAGGAACTTAACTCTACCCTTCCCGGAGCGTTCACCAGGAGGCCTGACACTGACCTTCCATGCTGGGATGAGCTGGCAAGCATTCATCTGTTTGTGGAGAACCGTCTAACCTTCACGTTTGGTTTGATAAACAAGACCATGGGATGACTGTGGGTGTTAACTAAACTCACACACATGGAGGGCAGAGCCTCCGCTAAATGCCAGCTGTGCCAGGGTCCAACACAGAAAAATTTTTGAGAACTGGGGGAGTTATTAAATGGCATTTGCTATTTGCTTCCCTTTACTTGGCAAAATGTATTGAGTATCAACTATGTGCCAGGCTCTGGGCCAGGCATGGGATGGAACAAGACCCTACTGACCCCTCTCTGCCCTCAGGAGGATCCCCTCCCTGAATGTTCAGTGTATTCTAGAAAGGCAACACTAGTTAAGTAAGGCAATGCACTGTGCTGCTGGTGAGCTTTGCTGAGTCTATCATGCTGCATGGACAGAGACCAGAAGAACAGAAGAAAAGTCTACACTTTCCATGCAAACTGGTATGAAGGACAGAGTCCCTCCTGTGCGAGACAGGCAAGTCCTCACACCCACCCACACCCAGAGTCAAGCTTCTACAGATCCTCTGGGATATCATGTCTGCTAAGAGGGACCTGAAGTCCAAGAGCAGCCTACAAAGATAGTATGAGTGACGAGACGTGGCCTGGAGTGCACCTGCAACATGAGCTTCCTGGCTCCAAGCTTGGAAGCCTCACCACACCCTGCAAGATCTTAATCCATAGCAGAAACCAAGCATCCATGACAATCTGCGGACGCGGGCTGGTCGAGTCAGCTCCCCTGCCTACTCATTTATAGCAATTTCTTTAAAATCTGGTTCAGTGGGTAAGACAGTCTGCTCTTCAAGCATGATGACCTGAGTTTGAATCCTTGGAATGTATGCACAATGCCAGGCATTATTGGGTGTGCCTGTAACCCTAGCATTGTGGAATGGAGACAGGAGGCTCACTGGCTGGCTAGCCTAGCAAAATGGAGAGCTTGAAATTCAGTGGGAGACTCCATCTCCTCTGTCTCAAGGCAGTTAAGGTAAATAGTGATAGAGGAGACACACACACACACAAACCCAAAAACACAAACACACCCACACACACATGGTTGGTTAGTTGGTTGGTTGCTTGCTTGCTTGCTTGCTTTTGAGACAGGGTTTCATATCATATAACACACACACACACACACACACACACACACACACCTGGTTGGTTGGTTGGTTGGTTACTTGGTTGGTTGGCTGGTTGGTTGGCTAGTTGGTTTTGAGACAGGGTTTCATATTATATAACACACACACACACACACACACACACACACACACACCTGGTTGGCTGGTTGGTTGGTTGGCTGGTTGGTTGGTTGGCTGGTTGGTTGGTTGGCTGGTTGGTTGGTTGGCTGGTTGACTGGTTGGTTGGTTGGTTTTGATACGGGGTTTCATATAGCCTAGATTACCCTAAGCTCTTCTTCCTGCTCCTCTCTCTCAAGTGCTAACATGTATGTGCCTCCATATGCAGCTTCCATTCACTTCTCTTCTTCTATTCATGGGGCAATCCAGTTACTTACAGGGTTGATGGTCCCCAAAGTATCTGTACAGATCAAAGGACAAAAGTAAATGAACAGGCCACAAAACATCTATCCAATGTTCTTGGCCTACAGAAACCGTTAGACACACACACATACACACCCGCTGGGCAGAGGTGCAGGAGCAAGGCTGGCTGCACCGTGTTTGAGAAGAGAGCACAGAGCTGGAATGCAGCCAGCTGAGCCCTTGAGACCCAGACTCAAGAGAACCCAAGCAGAGCACTGCTTCAGAGGACCTCATTGCTGCTTCCTCAGAACTAACATATCCCAGTTGGCTTTTGAGGCAGCCCATGACTGAGTGATCTTTTGGAGAAAGGTTGAGTTTGTTCTTCATTTGATGCTTTTTATTTTTAAGTCTTAGAAATGAGACAAGTCCACATCACTTCAGACCGAAGTCCCTGGGTGTTGGTAGCTGAAGATTACCCTCAGGGAGTGAATGGGAGAGTCACAGGTCATCATTAAAGAATAATTTTCATAACAGTTTCTGGTGCTCTTTCATAGAAAATATGAGCAGCTCTTAGAACTTTTCAGAGACATTGCCCCCGGTTCCACTCAGATGGATTATTTCTTAATGAATTTTAAAAGTAAGTGAACGAATTTGGGCTGGGAATGGTTACATCCTATTTATGTTTGTCTTTAGCAAGTCAGATGACTCTACCACTTCCTCGCTCTACAACCTTAAACCTTTCCATCTTAATTCTGTGTCAGGAGGTCAACAACCCAAACAACCAAAAACCTCCAAAGGATTCTCACTTACACTCAGCAATTGCCACACTTGACCTCCATCACCTGGGTTTCCCCTACAGCTTTGCACATTTTTCCTATCATTCTCTCAGCCCCATCTTCCCTAGTCATCAGCATGTGCCTCACAGGCAGTCCTTTGCAAGGGCAGGTCAGACAGGAAACGCTTCCATCAACTCAGCAGGAATCTGGACAGACAGATCTCTCACCTCCTTCCTTGGCCACCACTGCCCACATCATGGAAAGTTCAGCCTTGCTGTGGGGAGAGATAATGTTGAACTTGCCATGGATGAGTCATTGAAGGAGAAGAGCCATGGGATATTGGAGGGAATTTATATTCATAGGATGTCCAGTGAGACTGAGCCCTTGGGTGGGAAAGGGTCACTAGCAGAGAGAGCCACTCAGCGCTCTGAGAATCTCGTGCTTTTACTGAGGAATGTGAGCAGTCCGACTACAAACTTGAGCCCTAAGGCTTATGCTTACAAGAAACTGTCTCAGTTATGCTGGGATTCACAATGATTATTAAGCACTACTTAGGGCCAGTGATATTGTTAAAGCACTGGAAAGGTAATTGTGTGCATGTGTGCTTGTGTGTGCCTGTGTGTACTTATGTGTGCTTGTGTGTGTGTGTATGCACACATGTGTGTCTGTGTGCATGTACATGTCACAGCACATGTGTGGAGGTCAAAGGACATTTCTGAGTTTCAATTCTGAGGCAAGGTGCTTTGTTACTCTGTTCTTCGTACACCAGGCTCACGGGCCTGTAAATTTCAAGGATTCTCCTGTGTCTACCTCCCACCTTGCTGCGGAAGTGTTGCTAATATGCACATGTGCTATTGTACCTGGCTTTATGCGGGTGTTGGGACCCAAGCACTTTACCCACTGAGCCATCTCCTCAACCCAAGAAGAATTTTTTTTTTTTTAAAAAAAAAAAAATGTTTGCACTGTGAGAATTAAGAAATCTTAGCCTACAGTTCCAAGGAGTCTATATCTAAAAAATTTACCAAGGAAACTTTCTAAAACTGCTCCCTAAACTCAAAGACTTTATACTTCCTGATAAATAGGCCACAGGGATCTCACAGTAGTAGAAGAAAACAAGACACATCCCAATAAATTCATAGGACTAAGAGAAGATACAAAACTTATTAATAATCCAAATATTAAAACCAGCTTTGTTTAAAGGATCAGAACCCATCTTAATGTTGCAGAAGAGTCTAGCTGCAGTAAACCAAAAATTTAAAGAAAAAACCTGCTCCTAACATGGATTCTCTACCCAGAAAAACTACCAAACAGACATGAGTATAAATACTTATCCACATACTCAAGGTCTCAATATTTTCCTTCTATGAATCTTTCTCAAAAAAGCTTCTCCATTAAGACTATAGAAAAGGGGGTGTCCATGATCTTGGAACATTCTGGAATCTCTGCTGCCAGAGTCCAGACTGGACATGGCAAGGAGAGCTGGACAAGGTGCAGGAAGAAAGGGTGACGAGTGTTTGGAGAGTTAAGAAAAACATGAGACCACTGTCAACGCCAGGAAAATAGAAAGGTGCACAAAGGAAGCGAGTCCCCATGAGTATACATGATTGACAGGTGAGTTATACTCACACAGAACATTATAACTGCAGAAGATGAGATGCGACAAGCCTGGGACGGTAGATGGGTGAGCAGGAGGTGGCTTAGATTTGGTGGAGGTAAACCACGAAAGGCAGAGGACTTTTACCTTCTGTGGTAAGAATTCATTGGATCATGCCTAAAAACTAAAGAAATAATGAGTACATGACAATGAGCTGGACATTTTTTATGCCATTTGGGGTAGAGGTAGACAAAGCACTTGTCTGAGGTTTGTTTCTTTTTCTGTGAAAAAATTTTTAAAAAGGGAAAGGGGGTTTGGTTTGGTTTATACTTCCAGGTTACAGTTCATCATAGTGGCAGAAGCTCACGTCACATCATACCCACAGTCAGGAACAGAAAGAAAGAAATGCATGCAGGCCGGCTTGCTTGTTTGCTTGCTTTTTCCTGTCTTACAGTTTAGGACACCCTAGGGAAGGGTGCCACTCGTATGGGCTGGATCTTCCCACATCAATTAATAATTAGTATAGTCTCTCATAAACACAACCTCAGGCCAACATGGTCTAGATAATTCCTCAATTAAGACTCTCTTCCCAAGTTATTCTAGGTTGTTTTGAGTTGACCGCTAAAAACTAAACATCATAGCATTGATTTTTAAATAAGACTCTGAAAACCATTTGACTCCTACATAAAAGTCGATTTGACCACTATGTGTGTGTGTATACCTTTGATTAGCATATTTTAATATGAAGACAGGAAATTCAGGAAAATTCCTCCTTTCTCTTGGACTGGAACCACTGTTATGGTTTCAAAAAAGACTATGAAATAATAGCTAAATGTTTCAATTCTGAGTCAAACATTTCTGTGCTCAAATTCTGGTGTGGCTGCTACTGATTGGAACCTTAAGAAAGGCATCTAACATCCCTCAGCTGTAACCCGCCCTGGCTGCATCTTTCTCAGCTGAAAACTTAGAGTAGCAGGGATAATAGAGCCAACATCTCTAGTGCCGCAGGGTGGAACACACGTATTTAGAATGCACATCTTAACTTCCTAGTAAATATTACTTATTATCATTGATAAGGAAATAGCTAAACATACAGAGGAGATTTGGTTAGTGCAGACAGACACAACCGTAGGAGTGAACTTAACTGCTTGCCTATCTGAAACCTGTCGCTCTTCATAATTCTGTACCTCGTATATCGCTTAGCATATGAGAATGGTTCGACCACAATATAGAGAGAATGAATGAATGAATGAATGAATGAACGAGTGAGTGAGTGAATGGATGATAGCCCAAGTTTCAGGGGGATAGGTTAGGACTAGTACAACCTCAGGGAGAGAAAAGGTTATGAACACAGACTTGGTAACCAAAGCCGAAGGTCTTAGTTGCCAGTAAATTATGTCTTTCATTCCTTTACACTCAAATTTCAAGTTCTAGCTAAGCACATGGCTGCCCAGAGGGGCCTCCTTCCTTCCAGGAGTATCTCTTCTATTCTTCCATTAAGTCTTCGTCCAGTGCTGCCCTTCCATAGCTGAGTGTGTACACTCCTCGATCCCCACAAAATGTACACTCACCACCCCACCAAGGGAGCCCTGATCTGATACTCCACCCTGAATCTGCTGTGATGGTATGAGCATATTAAGGAGAGTGAATCCAGGGAAAGGGGACATCTGACACTGGAGACCTCTCTTGTAGAACCAGCGTTCATGTTTACCCAAGTAGATGTGAAGTGCGTGTCCTCCAGAAATGTCTAGGGAATCAAATTATCCAAAGGGCTTATACCTGAAGTTTAATGAAGTGACTGAGGTGTTGCTTGACTGGTTTCTCTGAGGCCTTTGTCCTTGCCTTGCAGGGCCGGCCTTATCACTATACCCACGTGGCCTCAGTGAGAACTTTCTAGAAGTTTCCATGCTCAGACTTACTTTCTAACAATGGCATGAGCAAGTTGAGTTAGACCCTACCCTTCTGGTTTCATTTAAGCTTAATTATCTTCCCAAAGGCCCTGACTACAAACAATGGCACGTTCTGAGTTACTGGACGTTGGGGCTTTAGTATATCAATGAGGAGGGACCATACCACCTATTTTTCCCATTAAATAAATAACTGGACCAACCAACCAGCAGAGAAGGAGAAGGCCGTTTCCCTAACAGGGAGGAGGGGCAGCCTTGAGCATTGTGCGTGCAAGTTGGTATTTCTGTGACAAGTAGCAAGAAAGGACAACTCCAAACCATGCAAGCCCAGAAGAGGGAGTCCCTGGAAGATGGGCAGCTTGTCCTCAGACCTGGACCATGAAGAATGGGAGTGTGGGTGTCTAAGATTTTGGAAAGTGAAGCAAATGGCCTGAATTGGAAGGGACACTTGAGTGCATATGTGCTATATGACTTTTATTGTAGAGGTTAAAAAACATCAACTCACCCCAGATCAAGGGCACAGGCGGATGGAGGGATTCCATCCAAGTCCAGCCTGGTGAAGACTCCTCCTCTCCCTCCCTCCTCTTCACCCCTCTTCCTGTCTCCTCACTTCCATTTCCATCCTTTCTCTCTTCCTCCCCCTTCTCCATTAGAAGCCACAACACTGACTGAGAGACACCACCGACTGAGAGACACTGACTGAGAGACAACACTGACTGAGAGAAGCTGACTGGGCATGCTTCACAGCTCCTCAATCTGCCTCAAGGAGGCCTAGGCCCTACAATCCAACTCTAACTGCCGTTCTCAGTGTGTGGTCAGCTTTTACCCTGAGCCCTAAATCAACACTAATGAGGATCCATTTTAGCTGTGTGCCTCTTCATCCTTCTGCTCAGTTCTTGGGTTCTTCAATTCTACGTGTTCAACTCTTCACTCTATCTTGGGTCCACATTACAAGAAGGCCGAGGATCTTTCTCATGAGGTGTCACTCTAGAGTTGAGCAAGCTATGGGGTGTGGTAAGGAACACTGCCAGGACTGGCCTGTCTGGCCACCTGGGTGCCATTGCCTGAGCTGCAGACTGTTGCCTCAGCCTCTGTCACCTGAGCTGAGTCAGCCTGCCCTTTACACTCGCTGGTACTTTTCCTCCCATCAGTCTTGTAGAAGATAACTCCTGTCACTGAAAGAGCTCCTGAGAGACTTTTCTGACCTTACATCCTTTCTGTCAAGGCGAATGGCTGATGTCATCCCTTTGGAAGTCATTCTTTCGGGCCACTTTCAGATTTGAACTAAAGAAAAAAACGCACGGCTTTGACAGGATGTTCCCCACTTGGGCTACAGACTTTGTTGAAAAGTAGCAAAAGCAAGATGGAGAAGACCCTTTAGGGTCTTGAGGCAGTAATAGCAATCGAGGAGCCATCAGATTCTTAACAGCTGCCCCATCATTGCTCTCAGACTAGGCCTGACTGCAGGGCTAGAGGAGCTGCCCACTATCATTGACAAAACGTCTTGATTCTCCTTAGTAGCCTCGACTCTAGGGAGCATTCTCCTATTCCTTGCCTGTTATCTGTTCTCCATCTCTTCCTCTTTACTCTTGTGTCCTTCATTGCTGCATCAGGCAGCAAAGCCCCTGACCCTGTCATCATTCCCTTTCTCTTCTGCTTTCACTGGCTTGGTTTTCCTTGCTGTGTTAATGTTTCTCCCCCATTAATATTTTAAATTGTTCCCTTGAATCTTTCCAGTCATGGTTTCTGTTTGGAAAGTCTGTTTTTGAGTGGTCACATTGTGTTCAAGTCACCAGGTATTTCCCAGGCTGCTGTAATTCCGTCCGTAGTCTGTTGGTCCCTCACCTGCTCCTGTTTGGTTGGAGGCTGTCCTGGGATATGTTTCAGTAGTCTTTTTCTTACCCTGTAGGGACTAGCTTGGTTGTTCGAATTCCCATAGATTCCAGGTCTTTAAGAGCTCTAGGCACCATTGGAGTGACTCAGCCTTTAAATCACTGGTGTGGGTTGAGTGAGGCTCACCTCCATGAGTCCAAGCCACTCTTCCTCAATTGCTGAGTTTGTTGTTAGCATGAATATCTGGCTCGCTGCTTCGATAAAACATCACAACTGGAAACAACATAGGGTAGGATTCATTTCAGCTCATTTGATAGTCCAGCAATAAGAGAAGCAAGAGCAGAGACTCAAGGCAGGAACTGAAGCAGAAGCCATGGAGGATGCTGCTTGTCTGTTTGTTTTCCATGACTTGCTTAGTTTGCTTTTTCATACATCCCAGGATGACCTTCCTAGGAATGGAACCACCTACAGTGGACAGGGTTCTCCCACATCAGTCATTAATCAAGAAAAAGCCCCACAGACTTGCCTACGGTCCAATCTGATGGAGTCAATTCCTCAGCTGAGGTTCCCTCCTCATGGATGACTTTATCTGGTGTCAAGTTGACAAAAAACAAAACAGCAACAAAACAAACAACAACAACAGCAACAACAAAACCAAAACACTAACCAACACAGCATGCACACAAACAAGAGCAGACCCCAAGCTTTCCCTGTTCTTGTGACTGCCACTACTCCAATCCTTGTCCACTTTTTCTCTTTGACTAAAGACATGGAAATGGGAGTCTGGGGTGACAGTGCAGAGATGGCTCGGTGGTTAAGAGCACTTGCCATGCACTCATGAGGACCGAAGTTCAGAACCAAGCACTAACTTAGCAAGCTGGCTGCCCTGCAAATACCTGTAACACACGCTTCAAAGATCTGCTGCCTTCTCCTGCTTCTGCTTGTGCACAGGCACAGAGACATGTGCACATGCATGCACATGTGCATGTGCACACACAGAGAGACAGAGACAAATGGGGTGAGAAAGGGAGAGAGAGATACAGACACACACAGACAGAAAGACAGAGACACAGAAAAGGAGAGAGATACAGACACACACACACACACAGAAAGAGAGAGAGAAAGAGAGAGAGAGAGATTAAACTAAATAACCCTTACAAAAGAGAAAACAGGAAGCGAAGGTGAAAGCTCTGGGAATTATGGACTGAGTGTAGTTGTCAGAGTCATACAGAGAAATACCACAGACAGAACAATCTCCATTTTCTAGAAGACTGTTAGATTTCATCTGTATAACACAAGCCAGAATCAATGAGATAGAGGTGACCCCAAAGGCACAGCAATGTCAGCTGTGCACATACAGTGTAGCACTGAGGTGGAAAGGAATGTGACTGACACACAACAGTCATTAAAAGTCACTTAACTAAAGAGAGACTGGCCTGTCTGAGGATTTGCTCCTTTATTCTACTATTCAGTCCGTCTCTGTCTCTCTGTCTCTCTGTCTCTCTGTCTCTGTCTCTGTCTCTCTCTCTCTCTGCCTCTCTTTCTCTCTCTCTCCTTCTCTCCTTCAGCACAAGTGACTCCATTTTGATTTTAGTCTACTAGGTATGAGTTTAGCCCTAGTGAATAGCCTCTGCACGATACATTCAGCACCATTGCTAGGACATTGGGCAAGTTACATCCCCTCTCTGCACTTAACTCTCTCATCTTTAACATGGTAAAATAATAGAATATAAAAGCTTTGTCATTATTTCGAAGATGAAGCAAGAGACAGACAATTTTTAAGACTGTGATTCCGACATCAGAAGTCCTCAGCAGTGAGGGGAGACTATGTTCCCCATTCCAGTGACACAGCCTGCTTTTGCTAGACTTTACAGACTTCTACACATTAGTATTTAACTTCCAACGCGCTACTTGCAAAGTAAGGGGGAGGAGGACGGATCTCACTCTTGAGTTGCTGAATGACAACCCGGAGATTGGCTCCAGTGAAGCTGGATTTTCCTCTACTGGGAATAAAAATAGAGTGAACTTAACATCCTCATCAGCTGAGTTTAGGTCCCAGTGAGACTGGCAAATGGTAGCACGTCATTGTGGGGACACACTGAGAGTGGGGACACAGAGTGCCTGGTGGTGTAATGTGGGGGTCTAATTGCAGGACCTTTATGTCACTGGCTTTTTTGGCAGAGGAGGCTCCCAGCGCACATCAGTGAGGACAAATAAAGTTCGGACATATTAGCACTTGACTTCACAGCCAAGGGTGCTCGCCAAACACCTGCCCAATGCTAAGCATGGCGCGCCAGGGGAAATCCACAGGAGTTACAGAAGCAGCCTGTTCCCTTGAAAAGCCATCTGTAAGACAAAGTTACTTCTACATTCTTGCTTTAAGGTGAAGGTGTGAACCCAGACAATTTAAAGTACAGACTCTTAACTTCAGAGTCTAGGAAACATGCAGGTCTGTAGTTGATGCAAAAATCATAAAGAAAAATAGTTGGGCAGGATGACTCATGCCTGTAAGTTCAATACTCTGGAAGACAAGGCAGGAGGATTGTGAGTTCAAGGCCAGTCTGGTCTATACATCAAATTTAAAGACAGTCTGGGGTATGTAATACATTTGAGGCCAGTCTGGGATTGTTAGTGAGGACTTGTGTCCAAAAATGGGAGAGGGGGTTGACTGGGAAATGTCTCAGTGGTTAAGAGCATTTGCTGCTCTTACAGATGACTTGAGTTTGGTTCGAAGCACCCCAAGAAAGCATAAAGTGCACAAATGGAGGCAAGATATTAATACTTATTAAATAAATACAGTGTTCAAAGTTCAAATACAAAGTTCTGAATACAGATTTAATTAAGTCCTTTAAAACCCCTTACCTCCCTTTGATCACGTTGTGCAAGCTGAATGAGGTATGTGACATGTCTCCCTTTTAGCAAACACACAGATGCAGGAGGAAAGTGGCTTAAATGAAGAAAGGGCTCCCAAAGGAAAAGCATGAGAGTACACAGGGTGACTGGCAACCCAACAGACAATGTACAGACCACAAGTGGTGGCTTCCTTCTCTTCTACAGTGCAGGTGTAGGATCACTCACACTATGGTTCTGACCACTCTTGTAGGCCTTCCAATAGGCTCTGGGAAGAAACACCCTGAAAGAGAGATCTGGTCTACCAGAATTTGGGAAGAAAAAAAAGTTACCTTAGCCCCATATTAATTCCAACCACTTAAAAAATATCCATACAAACTTGTTTAAAAAGCACAATGCAGAACCCAGTAGGGGGTTCTCCCTGACTTCAGGCCCCAACCTCCCTCTAGAATATATTAGTCTTTTGCTATAATTTGCTAAATAACTGCTAACACTGCCTGTCTTCTCACTGAACTCTCCCTGAAGAAAAGAACTGTGTAGAAGTCTTCAACCATTAACAGTGGTGATGGATGTTCAGGGCCGGCAGCTTGTTTCATCTGTTTCACTATGGGACCTGTTTTCTCAGTTGGCCCCAGCAATGGGCCTTTCTTCCAGCAAAGGTTGAGTTTTGGGATCTTTGGGAGAAACCCTAAGGAAAAAATTCCCTGGAGATAAATGGCCACAGATGCTACTGAGGTAAAACCTTCTCTCCTCAGAGTGACAGCCCTCGTTTAGATTTCCAAATACCAGACTTTTCAGAAGGGAGCACCTGAGCAAGCTGCTAGCTTCCCAGTGATTCCTTCTTACCGGGGGAGTGGTACGTCACTACTGTACCTACATCTGGGCTATTTTGAGAGTTTTAAAGTTTTGCTTTTATGATGCTTAAAACAGATGTGCCTGCAGTATGTAGAAGAAAGAACATCTCTAGTCCCAGAATTGATCCCAAATTGTGACATAGTAACGCCCCCAAATATTTCTGTTATGGTCCAGTGCCTAAGAATGCTTGATTGGCCCAACACTGAGTGGTAAAGTTCAGTTCAATCCGGTTCTCAGCCCCTGGGTGGAGATCCCAGTGTCTCCTGTTGGCTTCTCCTCCTTCCCAGCCCCAGATTCTACAGTCACATAGACTTTGGAGCTCTCTACTATTTCCTTGACAGAAGGAATAGTCACCTTAACCTCTCTATCCTGTGTATAAAATTCACAAGAACAGCCTATTCTCCAACACAGGCAGCCAGAAACTTCTGTTCCATTTTTCCTCACTATCAGAAATCAACAAACACATTTTCTTTTTGCATTGAGATAAGTCTCCATTAGACACCTTGCCGGAGACTAAATTGTGACCGTATAGTATACGGAGAGACAGGGTCCTTAAGCTAGTGGTTGAGATTAAAAGAGTTCAGAAGGGTGGGTCCTGATCCAACAAGATTAGTGACCTCAGAAGAGGATGAGGCACTACAGTGTGTGCACATCAAAGAGGAAATATGAAGCCACAGGAGCGGCCCCACCAGAAAACAGTCCTTCCATCACCTTGACAGTGGACTTTCGGGTTGCAGAATTGGGAGGATACAGACTTCTACTGTTTGAGTCAACCAGTGTGTCATATTCCATCCTCTATGTTCTAGCCATCAAACACAGAAGTCTCCAGCAAACTCAACTCTCTGGCCTCCCAGATACCAGCGGTGAGACTATTATCATTCATGCAGAGGAAAGTTATAGGAACCACCACTGTCCACATCTTACCAGAAAGTGTTTTAAGACTAGAGTAACATAAAGAGGACCTGGGGTGATGGCTCAGTGGGTAAAAGCATTTGCCATGCAAACACAAGGACCTGAGTTCAAATCTGCAGAACCCATGTACAGTCTGGACACAGAGTGTGAATGTCTGCAGTCTCAGCACTACTATAAGGTGATAGGAGGCTGGGACAGAAGAGTCCTCAGCAGCTCATCCACCAGCATGGCATTTGCATCAGCAAACAAGAGACCTTGCTCCAAGGAAGGGGGAGAAGACTGACATGGAGCTATCCCGCTCATTCCACACATGTCCCATGTGCACCTGTACTTCCACACACATGCTCACGTGTGTGTGATGCGTGTGCAAGGTAGAAAGAAGCACAACTGACTTTATGTGTCATCTATGATTTAACCTGTTGGCATGACAAATGGGAAAGCCTACTTGTCAATCCATAGAGACAACATAAATTCTTCGGTGTCACATCTGCTGCAGGTTCAGTGAAGATGTAAGACCTGGGAAATAGTGTTTTGGATTTTCCAAGTATTCTTTCATTTCAAGCAAATTAGTCAGAGGGTCACAGTAGGTCTTAGACCATCCTCTCAGCTCTGGCTCTGTGAATACAGCCATGCTGAGGTCTCAGATAAATCTTTATGCCAGAAAACTTGTTAATTGAAGTGTAATAAAAATAACAGTCAGAGCTGCCCCCAGGGCCACGAGAACATTGCGCTCCTTCCCAATGCAGAAGCTGACTTCCGTTTGTCACAGGCTAACATGACAACCTGGTATCTACAAAATATCTGGTTGGCGCCAGTGTAAAAATCTTCTGTCCTCTGGGAAAATTATTTTTGCACACAGTGGCTTGAGAAAGGTCATTGTCACAGACACAAGAGAACCTTCTGGAGATGGCCTGGAAGCATCACTAAGTGAGGTGAGGACAGATAAGGCCCTGCCTCTCACTTGTGGATAAGTAGACTTGGATGTGGTGATGGCTGCTGTCAACACATTCATACTCTGGCTCATCTAAAGACATCGGTGGGATCATTGATTGAGGAGAAGAAGTTGGCGTGAACGCAACGCAAATAAAATTGTAGAGATGAGGTATGGTAAGAGGAAACATCTGGAGGCCCTGGCAATGTCGGCTTCGGGCTCTTCACCCAAAGCAGCTGGGTTTTTGATTCCTCTTCATTGTTGGCTTCCAATCTGGTGTTTCCTGATTCTTGCAGATTTCTGTAAAAACAAGTCAGATGGGAGCAAACATTGCCATTTGCTTTGAAGATGTGCAAGATGTGCGGACCTCATCTCAGTGATTCAGAACTTGTTGAGATTTTTATTAGATGGTGTCTCAAGCTGCCTCAGCACTGAACAACAGCAGGAAGCTGCCTGTCTGTCTTCCTTCTCCAGTCACTGACATGTCCCTTCTCTAAAGCAACACCTTTGACTGGTCTGCAGCTCTCACCAGGCTTGCCTTTTGCTTCCAGGCAAACAGTGCAATTGTTTAGACCGTTCAGAGAAATCACAGGGCACACTCAGGGTACAGTGCTGTGTTGTCAGCTGTGGGTAAGGTTCCACAAGACTGGCTCTGGATCTTGCTCATTGGACCTTACTGAAGCCTTACTCACTGAGTAGCAGCTCTGTGCTTCCTTCTCAGCCTCAGCTCCGACCACTACCATTCCACTGGGTATGTGTGCACTCAAGAGAGTGTGCATTCACATACATGTACTAGGCCAAATGGCAACTTCGGATGCCATTCCTCAGGCATTGTTCATTGAGTTATCTTTCCAGGTCCAATAAGTCATTCTTTGGAAATAGACTTCAAGTTAAAAGTAAACAGTATGAATAATATCTGTCTCTCACTCTGCTTTTCCTGGGTGTTATGTGTGCATGTGTTTGTGGGTGTGCAATACGTACATACAGTGTGCATCTGTGGGAGCCACGAACAGTTCATGTGAGTCCTTGGGCATCTTCCATCTTCCTTGAGATGGGTTGTCTTACTGGTGTGAAACTTCAACACATATGCCAGCCTAGCTGGCCCTGAGCTTCCAAGGACCCATATATCCACCTTCTGTCTTACCACAGCTGGGATTAAGATATATCTCACCATGCCCAGCCTTTCACATGGATTCCAAACAGCTGAACTCAGATCCTCATGCTTGAAAGGCCAACACTTTAACAGCTAACTCATCTCTCCAGCCCAATTTTAATTTCTTTTTAATGGTTTTTATTTCCCTGAAACAATGTCCTTGCTGTGTAGCCAAGGCCGGCCTCCTACTGACCAGCACTGAAATCACTCTGTCTGATCCTTAGTTTCTCTTTATCTTATCAAAATGTTCTAACATTATAAGGTATTAAGGAGCTAGTTTTATTTCTTTTTCTCGCCAAGTCGCATCTGTTTTAGAAACTAGCATTTTAGAAAGTATAGTTGACTTAGAATGGGAAGAAACTGTGCTGATTGAAGAATTGGTTGGCAGGCAACTTTGGAATGCTGATGTAGCACCGGATAAGTATTGCTTGCCAACCTACTTACAAAAATGAACTGGATTTCTCAGTCATGTGCACAGCCCATATCTTAAGCCCTGCAGGGCTAGGGCTCATCTTGAAGAGTGCTTGGCTGGCACACACCAACCCTGGACTCAGTCTTACAATTTAAAAAGATGGGTATTGTGCTGCATGTCTATAATCTCAGAACGCTGGAGATGGAGGCAGGAGCCTTGGAAGCCCTCATCTATCCTTGGCTACATCAGTGAGTTTGAGATCAGTGCGGAGTACATGAGATCCCATAAAAACCATTTTCATTTTAAAGCTCCTGGTTTCTAAGTCCTCCCTGGAACTATGCTGCACTTGTATGTTATGTGGTCAGGGTGTGAACACTGACCAGACAGGACAGATGTTAAGGGACATTTTTCTTTGGTCTTTACAGTACAAGGAGCCCTGTGCCTGGGGTACTGTGCAGGCTAAGCTTCTCATCTAACCCCCCAGCCCACTACATGGAGTTTCAGGTTTTAAGATGAGAAAATTGAGTCTTTAAATAACGTGGTCAATTAGTAAGTGACAGTCAGGACTGAGCACAGAGTCCACCCTCCTGAGGCAGAGCTGTTCTCCTAAGCTGACACCCACTTATCTTTTCTAACTTCCCCTTTTTACTAAGAATGAATATATAGAGTTGAATTTTCCTGGAATTATTGTTGTGTTTAGAAAATGTATCTGTCTTCATTTCTATCATGATAAGTGCTCACAGAACTCAATGTAAGCAAAAGTTCCTTGGATTTATCAGTATTTCATTTTCCTTTTTTGAAAGATTAATTCGTGTGTGTGTGTATGTGTACATGTGCATATTGTGTTTGTATGTGTATGTGTGTGTATTATGTGTGTGTTTGTGTATACTGTGTGTATGTGTATATTTGTGCATGTGTGTGTGCTTGTGTATACTGTTTGTATGTGTATATTTGTGTATTTGTGTGCATGTGTGTGTTTGTATGTACTGTTTGTATGTGTATATTTGCATATGTGCGTGCATGTATATACTGTTTGTATGTGTGTATTTGTTTATGTGTGTGCATATGTGTGTGTTTATGTGCATGTGTGTGTTTGTGTGTATGTGTGTGTGTTGTATGGGTGTGTTGGGAAAGTGCATGTTGTGTCCTCTGTGATTGTGTACGTTCTGGTGTAAGCCTTGGTTCCTTCCTGAATGGCAGTGACCCATCCAGTACGCCCCCTCATGTGTTGTATCTTTAAATCAAGCAGTAAATTTTGCAACTGAGAGTTAAAAGTAATAAAAAAAAATACCAGAACAAATGTAGTGTTATTTTTATTCCCTAGATAAAATGAAGATTTTTAATACATGCGTGGTATATTCTCCAATTTTCTTGAGCATTTCTGACTTATCCTAGGAACATAATCTAATCCTAGGCTGATTTCCCTAAGGGATTAGTCAGCATTTATTGTAATGACTTCTAAATCTTTGGGTTCATAAAATCTTACATCTCCCAATTTAAATCAAATCTTGATTTCCTGGAAATCCTGGTTAATGGCAACAATCCCTTGAGTCTTTGAGGGGTAGCTGGTAACAACACGTGAACATATCTGAAGCAGGTGAATTCTTTGGAACCTTAGCTTTCCTACATGGAAAGCTATACAGCTTTAACTCTGTGTTCTCATGGTTCTAGTCGGCTTTCTGTTGCTGTGATAAACACTGTGCCCAAAATCAACTGAAGAGGAAAGGGTTTATTTCAGCTAAATAAACTGTAAGCTAAGTAAGTCCATTATCAAGGGAAGCCAAGGCAGGAATTCAAGGCAAAAGTCTGAAGCAGAGACCATGGAGGAATGCTGCTTACTGGCTCATGCTCAGCTCGATTTTAAAATACAGCCTAGGATCACCTGCTTAGGGGTGGTACCACCCGTAGTGGAGCAGGCCTCCCACATCAATCAGCAATCAAGAAAATGCCCCACAGACATTGCCACAGGCACATGTGATGGAAGCCATTTTTTAAAGATTAGCTTCTGTGTGTGAGTATACTGGCTGCACTTGTGTGCAGTGTGACATGCAGTGGTGCATGCCTGGTGCAAAAGGAAATCAGGAAAGGGAGTCGGATGCCCTGAAACTATAAATGGTTTTGAGCCACCATGTGGGTGATGGGAAGACCCTGGTTCTCTGCAAGAGCAGTAAGTGTTCTTAACTGCTGAGCCATCTTTCCAAGCCCTTGATGGAGCCAATTCTTCAACTGAGGTTCTCTCTTCTCAGGTATGACAAACAGAGAACCAAGAATTAGCTACCACACCATGTGAACTAAGTAAACAAAAATAATCTTTTAAGTTGATCACCAAATATTGATTGAGCACTTCCTGTTTTATAATACTTCCACATGAATACTTATCAATTCAGTTAATCATTAATCGCTTGGGTTTTTGCTCTACATAACATATCTATATGCCTTCATTTCTAAATGCTCTTCAGTGTATTTCATCCTGGTTGTTATTCTGTATAAAAATGTCTGGGAGAAGAATACATATGTTAAACTATACCTGCTAAGCAAGTATATATGCTTAGCTACACAGATAGGATGTATTTGGAATTCCAGTGGTGTAACTGATCAGCATGAGGTACTTACATGACTGATAGCATGTTTCCATAAGCATGTACTGTACTTGCTTACAGTTCCAATGTAAGCTTTAAAACTAGTAAGGACTGCATTGCCTTGAATGGATCTCTCTCTCTCTCTCTCTCTCTCTCTCTCTCTCTCTCTCTCCTTCCTGAGTTGGGAGAATAACCATCATTGCCATTCTGCCCAGCAAATTGCCAGTGCTAAAGGGCTGGGCCTCGTCTATGGCAGACATCACAAGGGAAGAATTTAGAACATTTGTCAAGCACAGTGGAGTAAAATCCATTGGCCACCACAATTTTATCAACCAAGTGTCATAACCTGAGTTTTCCCTGGGTGGATACTTCCAAGGGCACTGGAGTCTGCCTTGGCTCATTGTATTTTTCTGCTCTGGAAGGGGCTAGGAAGAGAAGATTGGAGAGAGCACAGTTCCCATGGTTTGCAAAGTAGTCTTAAATCTACTATGGTGTTGGTAGAAGTCGGGAAAGTGTTTGGACATGGGACTCCTAGGAAGACGTGATAAGAAGGGCAGGAAGAGGGAAATGAAGGTGTAGAAGGGCCCAGGTGACATTCTGCTTGGACCCTGGCTGGTGGTGTTTGGGGTGGGTACATGGAAGGCACAAGGGTAAGCATGCAGGGCGTCCCACACTGCCCGAATGAACAGTCTGTTGGCGTCCTTGGATTGACAGTTCTTTGGGGTTAATACTACCTCTTCTACAAATCCTGTTTAAGACCTGTGACACCCTCCGCTATGAGCTGCTAAATTATTTTAAGTGGAAATTGGGCTTAATCTATCTAAGAAAATCTTTACAAACCTGAAAGCTCTATTTAGTTAGAAACAGTCTATGTGGCCAACAACAGATGCCACAGGATGGACAAACCACTGGTATACAGACTCACAGGCAACATGGTCTAGTTCCCAGTCACTCTGCGACTCAAAGGATCCTTTTGACCTTGCAACAGTGCCAAGCACCATAGCAGCACCATCTCCCAAACCAACCTGGCTTCAGTTATCCAAAAGCTAATAATCCTGACAACAGGGGCTAGCCTCAAACACAGCACCAGAGGGTGAAATGGTCCATGGCTGATAAGCTATGCTTGATTCTGTGTTTTCATTGGAAACAGGCATTACAGTGTTCACCATCACCCAGAAGTTCAAGGTCAGAGCATGAATTACGCATCAGAGTTACCCAAGCTGCATTTTAGACAAGGTTCCTCTGAACTATGCCTCACACAACCCAATATCCTCAGCTCATGACTGCTCAGTTCCTGAGTGCAGAAACCCGCACATTCTTCATCCTTCCAGGAGATTCTGATGCAGATCATCTTTACCCTCAGTAGGTGTGAAATACTGCTGCCTCTCATGTGTGTGTGCATAGGGTATGTGTTTGTGTGTGTGTGTGCATGCTGGGGCCTGAAACCTTAATGTGCTGTGATTACAGGCAAGTAGCACATTGTTCTGCTGTGTATTCTTAATGTCATATTATGTTGTCTTTCCATGTCTAGAAATTTTAATTCTTGGAAATAAAATCTTTACTAAAGATATGAAATCATAAATAATAAGATGGCTTCAAGACAAATGAATGTAGATAGAAGATTGATATATAACAAATAGATAAATTACTAATAGATTGTAGATGATAGACAGACAGATAGATAGATGATAGTAGATGAATGATAGATATTATATAGATGATAGGTAGATTAGATAGACAGACAGAGAAACAGACAGACAGGCAGACAGATGCAGAAAATAAACCACTCAGAGTCTCTTCAAATTGAGTTCCATGTAATTGTGTCATGACTGACATTTGTCTGCCCCTGCGTTAGTGAATTAAAAAATATATCCTTAAAAGCAGCAGCTGTGTGTGAGAGAGAGAAGCAGTATAAATAGCCATGCACGCAATTATGTTAGGCTTAAAATGAAGGTAAGGTCCAAATCCCTCAGTCCTTTCTATTTGATGGAGGCTAACAAGCCAATATGTCCTCCAAAAGACAGCTATTCTGAGAGCATCCTGAAAAAGACATATACAGGAAAACAAGCTGTTGGCGTCCCTCAATTCCTCCAGACCCAACTTATTTATACCTTTCTGGAAGAGCATGAGAAGTGGGCTGCAGACTCAGGGAGTTGCCTTGCTTTGGAGCCTCGTTCTTTAAGGCACTTTTTGTCCAAGCTGAGAGATCGGCATAAGCAATGGCTGGTGGACAGTACAGAGGCATGCAATCAACGATCCATGTGGTTTTCTCCCTGTTTCCTCCACTCCAGCAGAGTGTCCAGATTCCAGTCCGCACTTACTGAACTACACCTAATACCACACCCTTCTAATAGGAGTTATGGTATGTTAGGAAAACAACATTATTCTTTCATTAAAATGAGGTCCTAACTGAAAGAGAATTACATCACTCCCCTCTCCTTCCTCCCTTGAACCCCTCCCATGTCCTCTCTCAAGCTCATAGCCTCTTTTTTACTATTGTTCTTACGTGTGTGTGTGTGTGTGTGTGTGTACAAATATATATATAAACACAACCTGCTAAATCTGGTTTTGTATGGCAGACGGATAAGATTTTAGAGCTGAGCAGTCTGCATTGGGTAGCCAATAAAGAGCCCATCCCTGGGAGATGCTAATCCTCCTTCTCCTAGCCATCATTGGTTGCCCGTAAATCTTTGTCTAGGTGTGGGACCCTATGAAATTTTTCCTTTCCCCATGAACATGTCCGTTGCTGTTGCCACTGCTATGGCATTGCTTGCGCAGCTATTTCGAGGAAGCATTGTCTCATAAGAGACTTCCCAGAATTCTGGCTCTTAGGATCTTTCGATTCCCTCTTCCTCTGTGTTCCTTGAACCACGGATGAAGGAGCTGTGGTGTAGATCTGTTGATCTCTGCATTGTGTCCAGTTGTGGTTTTCTGGGATGGGCTCCTTGCTGTACAGAGAAGAGAACCTTTATTGGTGAGAGGTGACAGGTTCATCCAGGAAAGGTGGCTCATGTATCTAAGTTATGTTTTAAAACCTTCTGCACCAAAAAAGACAATTTGATGTCTCTTACGCTCTTCTAAATCGTCTCCTTGTCATTGAAGATGCAATAATAGATATTTCACATTGCTATATTGAGATATAAATCAGGGCTATGTTGTAAGACAAATTCTCTTCTTCAGAGTTCTTGTGGTACTCAGGGGGCTTTGTAGTTTGCTTTTCATTAATGGTCACTCCCCATACATATGCCTTCAGGACTCTAAACTGCTCTGAGAGGCTCAGTCCCACCTATCTGATATCTAGTAGTGTCAGGTGGCTTGTTAGCTAAAATCATAGCTCCAGAGAATGAAACAGAAAGCATTGGCTCAGTTGCTGTATTTGGATAATAGGCAAACTTAGATAAAATGATTCTATAGCTCTCTGTCCTAGTTAGGGTTTCCATTGCTGTGAAGAGACACCATGACCAAGGTAACTCTTATAAGGACAACATTTAATTGGGGCTGGCTTACAGGTTCAGAGATTCAGTCCATTATCATCAAGATGGGAACATGGCAGCGTCCAGGCAGACATGGAACTGGGGAAGTTGAGAGCTCTACATCTTGTACCGAAGGCACACAGGAGAAGACTACTATCTTCGAGGCAGCTAGGAGGAGGATCCCAAAGTCCACGCCCACAATGACACACTTCCTCCAACAAGGCCACACCCACTCCACCAAGGCCACACCTTCTAATAGTGCCACTCCCTGGGCCAAGCATAGTCAAACTACCACACTCTTTCCAGAAGTGACTCCAACTAAGAAATTTCGATTAGCTTTCTCCTCAGCTCTCCTCTCCCCCCACACATACTCATGCATGCACACATGCACACACACACCATTGCTGACAAAGACAAAGTCCAATTAATTGCTTCTGAGAATGAGAGTCTAGCAAACCTGATCTTTCCAAAAATGTCCTGTCTTCTTGGCTACACCCTTCTCACCTTTATTTTTATAGTTAACATGGGCTTAATTCCAAGATTGTGGTGGGTGGGGGAGCGCCCTCATAGAGGCAAGGCTGGGGGGGGTGGCGTAGGGGGTTTCCAAAGGAGAAAACATTTGAAATGTAAATAAAGTAAATGCCCCCCCCCAATCCAAGATTGTCTGCATTATATGACTTTGAAAAGGAAAAGAAAAACTAACAGAAAAGTACCTCCCCTTTCAGCATTTGATCGACATTCATGAAATTATTTCTAACCTCCCACCTCTGCCTCTGTAGCTTTACCAGGAGACCCATGGTTTGATGGCTTGAATCTCACCTTAAAGATGCCACATTACACAGAAGTCTGGCCTTGTCCTCAGAGTGGAAACAAACTAATGTGATTCCACATTTTCTTGTTTAAGATGTCACCATCTACTTCACTATCATTGCAGGACTGGAAACATCACCAGGTGGGATTGAAAATTAGCTAATTAGATGACAAGCCAAAAGTTCCAGGATGACCAGAGAGTTCAGCCTGGTCCCTCCTGTGGCTCTGACTCCTTCACTCCATCCTCTCCTCCTGCAAGGACCCTTGAGTCTCAGAAGAAGCAAACCACTTGGGGGATACTTGGGAGAAGCCACAGAGAATGATGAGCTACCGTCATTGCCAGCACACTCCATGAATAAGAGTTACAGCCACTGACAGCCTTCTCCTGGAAAGTGTGTGGCAACAGCATCAGCAACTGACATGCTATTTTTTTCTTTTGCTTTCTTACCTTTTTCCTGTTAGTAGGATCATTTTAAAGATGCCATATCTTTGCTCTCATAGACAGAGGTCAGGATCTTTACCTCTGCATTTAGCTGCTCACAGGGAGTTCAGGATAATTATGCAAAAAGAAATATGATGAATGAAACCTTTTCCTTCCAGAGAACCTCGAAGGTGTACGAGCTCAGTGAAACATGGTACCTCTGACTTAGCTTAATTGGACCCATAATTAAAGAACTTGCTTCATAGACAAAGAAAGAACCTGGGCATGGGTCCACATCAAAGACTCAGGATTGTTCTGCTATGCAGCCAACATAAACTAGTTCTATCCAAACATCTTATTTGTACATAAGAAGCTAGAGACTGGGTGAATTATTAAAGAATTGCTTGAATTTTTTTTGGAAAAAAATTAGTTATATAACAAACGCTAAGCACACATCTGTGTGTTCTGCTAAGTCTGAGGCAATGGCAGTATGAAGACAAGAAGACCTTGCCTTTCACATCTTTCTAAGCAAAGAAAATTGCAAAGGAGTGACTGTATCTTTTAAAAATTCAAAAATATCTGTTTTACTTCCTGTGCCTGGATGTTTTACCTGAACGCCTGTATGTGCACCAGGTGCCTATTGGATTCTCTGGAACTAGGGTGACAGATGGTTGTGAACCACCATATAGATGTTGGAAATTGAACCTGGGTCTCTGCGAGAGCAACAAATGCTCTTAACCTCTAAGTCATCTTTCCCGCCCCTGAGTGACAGAGTATCAGATTCTCTTGCTAAGTACAAAATACAATGTTAATTATTACATCTTTCTGTCTAAGCCTTGAATTCTACTAGAAGCAAAAGTCCTGTTCCTAGATTTCTTCTTGAGAAACAGAGCTGACCAACTTCACATCCGTGACTCAGGGAGACTAACAGGCAACACCTATGTGTCTGCTGAGCTGGCAGGCCAGAATCTGCCCTGACCCTGTCTCGGTTGACCTGTTTGGATATATTTGCTCATTCATGTGAGGGAAGGGTAAATGTGAAGTGTAGACGTCAGCTCTTTCAGAGTGTTCTGCAGCCCGTCTGCAGAAGGCTCCACAACAACCCTTTTGTGTGTGTTACGCTTCAGAACCTGTGTTTCACTTTGAGTGAGGCGGCCTTTGTGTGGATTTGATCGTCTCCTGGCTGCCTCTTTTCCTGACCCTCCATCTGCTGATGGTTTGGGTGTGGCTCTACAAGCCCTACAATGAAATCTGCGCTGCTCTGAGTATCCAGCTGGACGGGACTCGGGTTCCTCTCCCATCCCTACAGCTACTGCTGCTGCATTGGTGCCTAACAGAGTCCCTAGACTAGAAGATTAGCCAGGCAATTAGTTTTCCGCTAACTGTACACAAACACCAAGAGGCAACTCTAGGGCTGGCTGATAGAGCAGACAGTTCCATTTTCAAAGTTTGATTTTCATTTCTGGTGTCTTCTAGTACACCATTTGGCATAGCGTCTCCATTCTGTAAAGAAACTAAACTTTGAGGGTTCTCTCTCTCTCTCTCTCTCTCTCTCTCTCTCTCTCTCTCTTTCTCCCTCCCTCCCTCCCATTTATATCCAGCGTCTTGTTTCCCATTTTGAGTGGAATTTTACTACTAAGTGCTTATACAGCAAGTCCACAGATAAGACTTCTTGCTGCCAGAATAAACACCAGCACAGGTTATGTAAGTTGTCTTTGACTTGCTTAGGGAAAATTTTGTTTTGTTGTTAAAAGTGAATAATTGAAGGGAAAATCCTTGCAGACAGAGCTGTGATGCTCAAATGTGAGGTTAAGGACATTATATTTTTAAGGTGAATATCAATTTCGGAATAAAATGTCTGAAAGAATAATACCCATTTCCTAACCCAAAATAATTTTTGACTTTGTCTTTCTGGAAAGAATCTCAAGATGGATACACTACCCAGCTCACAGAAAAGCCTGTGAGGTACTAAATTTTAGGGAGGAGCAGAGATACAAATAGAAGTTTACACTGTGCCCAGGACAAGTCCCTATGGATTGATAAGGAATGTTCATCCATCAGTTGGTGTCTACTTCTTCATTCTTACTTGTATCTGGCCCAAGTTTGATGTAAACGAAATAACACCACACCAGAAAGTAGAGGAAACTCTTGACCCACAAGCGCCCTTTCCTCTGTGAGTAGGCATTGGAAGCTGGGGGAAGATGACCAAGACCTCCCACCCTGCACTATCTCCCAGCCAAGGTCTCACCTCAGGACTCCTCCCAGACTCCATGGACCAAGCATCTGTGGCCATCTTTCAAGATCTTTTCCTGTTTATTGCCCTAAAACTGTATGTGACTCACTGAACAAAGGTGGTCCCCCAAGGCCAAGCAGTGAGCAACATGCTAATAAATATTCAAGCCCGTGTCTTTCAAATGTCATCGTGAGTCATCTTCCCATCCTTCCTGCCCACGGTTCAGTCATCTTGCTGGCTCCGGATTTGCGTCTTTTGTCTGGGGCCTCGGTTGCCTTCACTTCCCTACCCCCGTTGTCTGTCTTTGTCTCCTTTATCTGCTACGTTCTATTTTCCTAAACGATCTGGCACCCACCTCTCCACAACATTATCCTTTGTTCCAGGAAATAAGTACATTTTCGGAGGCAGCAGAGACAAGGTCCCGGAGGCCGCCGGGTGACATCCTCTCTCACCTAATCTTTATTTATATCTGAGTTTTAATTGCATTTTTCCCATCTCTCAAGCACTGCACACCTCCCTTCCTCTTTCACAGGAAGGGATTTTATTTCTCATTCAGAATGCCTTCCTGCCGCTCTCAGTCCTCAGAAGTTCCAGAGGGCCCTTGTTACCTGTTGGGTCTGCTCGTGTTGGGTGATCTGTTGGCCTTGCTGTCACTTGCTGCCTTTCAGCCTCCCCCACTTTCCTCTTTCCCAACTTAGGCCATAACTTACAGCCTGCTGGCTGGCCTCATCCTCACTATCATTATCTTCAGACCGAGTCTTCCCAAAATGGATTTTTCTCCCACCAACCCGGGGCTCTTTAAAGAAACAAAGAAGAGAATTGTGGTGGCTTCCACTGTCAGGAGCGCCTGAGGCTTTGTTTGAGAGAGAGCTTCAAACCCAAAGCTAAACCTTGACTTAACACACAAACTCCATTGCGGAGAGGAGTACCCATGTTGAAACCCACCAACTGGCCGAGGACACGATCAGAGGGTTATTGGCAGGTACCTTCTAATCTCCCTGGTGCACTGAAAAAAACTCAATTCATTAAAATAATAAAAAAAGATCTTGGTCCCTCATGTGAGCGGCATGCGATTTTCCATGAACGTTCGCTCAGAAGGCTCCGTGCCTATTATACATCCCGTTTATAAATCAAACACCCCTCGTCCTGCGGCTGCACGCTGACATGTCAGCGAGGTTTGGGTCAGCCGCACACACTTCCACGTGAACGGCAGATGAAGGCAAAGAGACAGGGAAGCGGCTCTTTTTTGCCCCCCTTTTCCACCAGTAATAGGCAGCTCGAATGTTAAAACTGGGCTGAGACTCCAAAACCAAAGTCCCATGAACCATAGAAGCAAAGGGACTTGAGATGAAAGGCAGGATCTGTCTGTTCTCTTGAGCCTTCACCTTTCTTTCGTTCCCCCTTCATCATGTTCATTGGAAAGAAAATGGAGGTGCATGTGTGTGCGAATTAAAGACTACATCCAGGAAAAGATGGGGGTGATCTGGCCCAAGAAAGACTTTGGTTTCGAAAAGCTAGGGAAGGTGGTTTGAACCAGGGAGTTTACGGCTTTGTCTACGTCCAGAAGCGACCACTGAAAGAGGACACTCTGGTTGTCTATGAGAAGGCCGTCAAGCATCCTGCTGTGTAGACCACCGTTAGGGCAACCAAGTCACTTGAGCCACACTGTGAAGTCCCCCTGTCCTTCCTTGTTGCTCGGGGAACCCACGGCTTCTCATAGCTTCCCATCCTTGTCAACAGCATGAGGAGATGTTAAGAAAGTGACTTTCCCACAGAACGAGGAACATGAAAGTTCCCTGATCTTTGTTCCTTTGTCCTCTCTCCCGTCTTAGACAGCCCAGTTACCTTTTACCAAGAATAACAAAAACAGGAGGAATGTGACCCTACAGAGTTTCACATGTGACTTGTCTTTCCTTTGTACCTAGAGCATCAGATGAGAGCCAACGGAGAGGGCATTGAGGAGATGCAGGAAGAGAAAAACCAACCAAAACCACCATAGTCTGCATCAGCCATTACCAGAAATAATCTCATGTTGTAGAGAGTAGCCAAAGGAGACAAGACAAAGACAAAAGTAGGGGCTGAAAAGTGGGGACGAAAGTCGTACCAATTTTTATCTATGCCATGCCTAAAACTCCCATACATCCCTGCTCCCCATACTTTAAGAAGTACAGGATAAATTATCTAGTAAAATACCCCTCGAAGGGGGAGAATGGTTAAATCAGGTAATCATTCCCTTGGCAATGAAGTCTTGTCACAAGAAGCAGGCTACCGAGGTGAACCAATGTAACCTGCATGAGCCTCCAAAGGACCCGTAAAGCAGTGATCTGACATCCAGGTAGGTTTTAGGAAACATCGGTTGACTCAGAAATATTTCACTGAAGAGTCGAGTTGTCGCACAAAATAATACCATCCGTTGTTTGATATTTGAGTTGGAATTTGATGCACTTCTCAAGAAATACAGATTCAAACAGACTGAGCTAAATATAAAGAGATTGAGTCTAGACACATGAGTTTGACAAACAATTAAAGCTTCAGATAATTCTAATGTATACCAAAAGCTAAAGTCTATTTATACAGTGATTTGAACCATTATTCACTTTAAGGACCTCATGCATTCAGTCATGTATAACTGTGTGAACAAAGATCTCCTGTTACATTTTTATTATGTTTGTTTTCTCAGTGTGCGTGTGTGTGTGTGCATGTGTGTGTGTGTGCGTGTGCATGTGTGTGTGTGCGTGTGTGTGTGCATGTGTGTGTGTGCGTGTGTGTGTGTGTGTGTGTGTGTGTGTGTGTGCCCGTGCATCATGGAACCCAGGTGGAGGTCAGAGGACAACCTGTGGGAGTCAAAGTGTCCTCACCCACCTTGTAGGTCCCAGAGATTGAATTCAGGTCATTCGGCTTGGCGACAAGTGTCTTTACCCACTGAGTCACTTTACCAGCATGAGGTGACTTTCTTTTTCTAGTAACATATATCCCCTGTGCGGTTTGGCATTTGCTAGAAGTAGCAGCTGATTAAGGAAATGTACCTGACATACAGCAGTGAATGTCACCTGCACTTGTTGCGGCCCAATAGCAAACTAAGTCAAGGGTAGCCTCCATGGGTGTGGCACGACTTTGTCACTGTATGCTATGCTTGTTATGATTTTTATTGAGTACAGTTATTAAGTTAAGGGACCCTTTATTCAGTGGTGCACAGTGTATAGCTACTAATGATTTTTATGTTAGAGTCTGACATTGTTTCCTAGGATAGTTAATTCTTTAATTAACTAAGTATAGATGACATATGTTTTCAAGGTATTTGTTTGACTGTGTGAAGTCAGTCCCTGCCCTGGCTGGCCACAGTCACAGGATTGATAAAACAGGTTGTGATGGGTTTAGATTCAAATGGCAGGGCTTATTGTTTAAAGCAATTAGTTGCTTAATAGCAACATTTAGACAATATGTGTTTGCCTGGCTCGTAAATGTGTTGTAACTGGTGAAGAATCATTCATCCTGCAGACGTCACATTGTATACACATAACCAGTATGGAAAGGAAGAGTCCTGTGTTTGATTCTACAAACATTATGAGCGCTTCTCACTGAGATAGTTTGTTTGCCCCAGAGCTTTAGTTCTATGTTGTACTGGGTTACATGTGTATCAAAAGGATCATCAAAGTCTCAATTCCTTCATATTGTAACTTAATGTAACATTAGAAGCATGTGGCAAACTCAGAACAATCACTGTCAGAACTCTAAGCTGCCTGACAGTGTTCTGTAGAAATATTTCCATTAATAAGTAAAGAAACTAAGGGGGTTCTCAGAGGCCTCACTGGGACAAGAATCAAACACCCCAAGTTTTGGTTTAGAGCTTCTAAATCACATCACCTTCATTAATCCTTAAAGTTTAGATTAATTTTAAAAATGGGATATGCTGAACACTGCCTAAGAAACCTGATCCACTGGAGGACAGGAAACCTAAGATTTGAGCTGAGGATGGAGACCCTACAAAGAGGACATCAGCTATGGGGGACAAATGTTAATACCACACCAGGAAAGAGCCCTCTTCAGGGCTAGTCAACTGCTCAAATAAGAATGGTGACTGACATGAGATGTGGCTCTGTCTGCCTCTATATGTCCACACTGAAGTTTTCATTTCACATGCTTTAGGGAAGCTTTTTTGTTTTTGTTTTTGTTTTTGTTTTGTTTTGTTTTGTTTTTTCGAGACAAGGTTTCTCTGTATAGCCCTGGCTGTCCTGGAACTCACTCTGTAGACCAGGCTGGCCTCGAACTCAGAAATCCGCGTGCTTCTGCCTCCCGAGTGCTGGGATTAAAGGCGTGCGCCACCACTGCCCGGCTTTAGGGAAGCTTTGAGCTCAAACACAAGTGTCCACTTTGAGCAGCAACACAGCGATAGTTTTCCTGCTTCCGTGTAACATCCTGACGGTGATCATCTGAGGGATATATAGGTCAGTTATTGTGGTGTGACAAATCTACCACACAGAATTGTAGGTCAGTTACTGTGGTGTGGCGAATCTACCACACAGAATTGTAGGTAGTTACTGTGGTGTGGCGAATCTACCACACAGAATTGTAGGTAGTTACTGTGGTGTGGCGAATCTACCA
>JADRCH010000057.1:4222613-4251899 GCA_019843965.1 Rhynchomys soricoides
TACCACACAGAATTGTAGGTAGTTACTGTGGTGTGGCGAATCTACCAGGAAGAAGTGCTGAGGTGCTTTGAACATCAAATACAGTGAGTGGACTTGAAAGCAGTTTATCAACTGAAATGTCAGCAATGTGTTTCTGCTGATTCATTTCAAATTTAAATTCTGCCTTTTAGTCATATGCGTATGACTTAAAATTTCAGAACATTCAAAGGCTTATTGAGAAACAAGAGAAAGAGTCCCCCATACTAGAACCTCTCTCTAGAGACAAGCTGTCTGCATCTTTTAGTTACTGTCATCTTTCAATCACATTTACCAATGAACACCATCTCTCCTCAGAAGATGAGAATTTAGCGTCTGTTTATCTCCTGTGTGCTAACCAGTCTCATATGTATATAGAGTTTCACAAATGACATGTGTACAAATTATTAATTTCTTGCAATTATCACCAGCATATATGTATGTATATATTTGTGAATGTTGTGTATGAGTGTATATATGTGTATATATGTATATGGATGGATAAGTGTGCACATGTACATATATATGTATAAATGTATGTTTATATGGGTATATGTGTATTCAAGTGTATATCTCTCTGTGTGTATATGTATACCAGGGTTCTCTAGAGGAACAGAACTGATAGAGTATGTGTGTGTGTGTGTGTGTGTGTGTCTGTGTCTGTGTCTGTGTCTGTGTGTATATGTATATTAGTCAGGATTCTCTAGAGGAACAAAATTGTAGAATGAATACACACACACATAACGGGGGATTTATTAGAGTGGCTTACGGACTGTCGTCCAGCTAATCCAACCATGGTTATCTACTGTTGGAAAGACCATGAATCCAGTAATTGCTCAGTTCATGAAGTTGGATATCTCAAGCTGGTCTTTAGTAAACATCAGAATCCCAAAGAAGTAGGCTGTAATGACAGTGAAAAAAGTAAACTTGCCTCCAGGCTGCCACCAGAAGGTGTGGCCCAGATTGAAGGTGAGTCTCCCCACCTCAAAAGATCCATATTTAGGGTGGGTCTTCCAGCCTCAAATGATTCATTCAAGAAAAATCTCTCACAAGTGTGCCCAGATGCTTGGGTTAGAGTTAATTACAGATGCGGTCAGATTGACAACCAAGAATAGCATCACAATGTGTGTGTGTGTGTGTGTTGTGTTCCTTCTCACTTCCTGACTCTGTTATGTCTTTACTTGTTCTTAGTTCACAATGTTTGTAGCATCATGACTATATTTATTCCAATGCATATTTTTTAGGTATTCTAAAATTCTCCCAACCCCTGACATTTTACCTCTGGAAACTCGTTTTGTATTTAGTTGCTGTTACCCAGACAGGCTCTGTTATGCAGCTCGCTTTGCGTGTATGCAAACTTGCTCAAAGCTGTTGATAAATGCAGCACTCAGCTGCACATGTGCAGCTGCCCTATGTTTGCTGTCCTTAACTGACACATGGAAGATGGTTAAGAATAAGCATTGTACAAACACAGACAGACAGACAACAACGGGAGGATGAAGTGTTGCAGTGTGTAAAGGCACTTGCCACACAGCCTGGAAACCTAAGTTTGATCCCTGAGACCCACATTATAGCAGGAGAGAACAGATTCCTGCAATTGTTCTCTGATCTCTACACCTGTGCTGTGGCATATGTGTACCCACACACACATACAGTTATATACACAAAATAATAAATCAATAGATAGATGATAGATAGATAGATAGATAGATAGATGGATGATAGCTAGAAAGACAGATGATAGATAGATGATAGATGATAGATAGATAGATAGATAGACAGACAGATAGATGGTTTTAAAATTGACATTACAGTCTATTATGGCACACGTATGCCCATCAGATACAAAATTAAATATAAAATTACTTTCAAAAGAACTAGGATGTGGGGCAGTGATCTGTGACAGGCAGTCTGGCACCCTGTTACACACAGGTGTAAACTCTGGGCTACCCAGCGGAATCCGCAAGGGACTAGAAACATTATGCCAACTCTCCCGGAAGGCTTTTGGCTCTGGTCAAGGTCACATACCACCCCTCCTCAGGTAGAGGCGTGGCCACACCCCAGGTAGAGGCGTGGCCACACAGCCCCAAGACATCAACATGATAATGAGACATCTAGAGGCTTAGCCACACCCCTTCCCAGTTACTATATCTGCCTCACCTCTCCCAGAGGGGCGGGGGATACAATTCCATCCATGCCACTCTCCACACGATGAAAATAAACATCTTAGGATTATGGACTGTCTCTCATCTGGACCCACTGTGGGAAGCAAGGGATCAGGACTTTGATTAAGGAGCCGTGTCTAATCTCTCGCAGAGGACTTCCCAGCGCTCCCAGATGGTACCCATTCACCCAAGCCTAAGCAGCTAGTCTGGTGTCCCAAGCCGCCTGTGCTCCGGTTAACCCGTCTGCAGCACCCTGCAGCGACTACAGTGCCTCGGCGGGCTAGAGAACCCATGGAGACGGCTGCCTCTTTCAGGGAATGGCCCCCTCACCCACCCATGGGCAGGGCCCGCAAAGGCTTCCCACAGCCCCCACCTGCCTGTCAGACTGTGTGGGAAGACGTGCGGCCACTTCCTGTGTATCTCCTGTCCCACCTAGAGCCACAGCGCCCGGGACAGACACGTGGGCCTTCTTTTCACCGCACCAGGCTTGTTCCCACACTAGGATTATAATTTTGTGTAGATAACTAGAAAAGAACCAAGGAATATAAATCTATTATTAGTAAAGCAAATGTTTGCCTCTGGAAAAATAACAGCAATTGAATAATTACTTGCAGAGAAAGATTCTTGTATGTGGTAGATGATTCGGCGGTGTTTGCTGATGAGAACATAGAAAAGACTCCCTCTCGTAGCAAATGCAGCTGGAAGTGAAACCAAATGCACACACCCCCTCAGCATAGGTGGGGAACATTTCAAAGTAACACTTGGAACCAACCTCAAGTCATTTAAATTGTCAGTGGCTCACAAAGTGTTGGCACATCTCACAACCAACAGTATCTTAAAATAAACAAACTATAGGCTATAGCGGACTATGGTTGCACACACTGACCATCCTGAGTGCTTGGTTCTTCCAGCATTTCTGCTGTGTGTTTATGTGCTATGTTTTCTAAATGTTCATCGCACATTGTTCCCCACAAGTGTACACGGGTCTCTTAGGGAACACAAGAGCAATACCCTGGCTTCCTCTCTTGGTCCCAGTTGTGTTCTGCAGATGTTCCTCACATTAATGATGTAGGATCTTCCTTCCCTGTCATCCTTTGTGTCCCAAATGCTACACCATCCCCCTTCACTTAACTTTCCTGCTTTGCTCTGCTACACCCTAGAGGTGGCAGAGTTGGTCTGCTGTGGGAAAGAAAGTCACGTAAGCTGTACTTTCCAGACCTCCCAGTCAGAAAATAGGTTTACTCCCAGTGGTGATTTTTAGATGATGGAAAATTATCAGGTTGCAAATGTTTTTTGCCCTTAAAAATTTTTTAAGGTATTATTCCACTGTCTCCACCTTGCAAAGCTACCATTGTTAGTGCAATCTGACAGTGTAAGGGCGAGCTTTGGTGTCCGCCTGCTACAGCCTCTGGAAGCCCTCTGATTCTCTCTTCACCCCTAGGGTTCTATACCCCTGTGCTCATAGCTTGCACTGTGTATCTGCCTGTGTGCCTTTTGCTTGGATCTCGCCAAGCAAGATGGAGAAATTTCCATGAATTATTTCTCTAACGTGTTGCACCTCTTCTGTTGTTTCACTTTCTGAAACTGCCATTAATTATGAATGGGAGTGTTTCACACAAGCATCTACATTTTGTTCTTTTGTTTGTTTGCTTTTTACAATTTTTACATATTTTAGAGAGAGAGAGAGAGAGAGAGAGAGAGAGGGAGAGAGGGAGAGCAGGCACCCAAAGGATGTCAAAAGGGAGCATCATCAGATCCTCTGGAACCAGAGTTACAGCATCATGTGGGTAATGGAAACCAAACTTGGGTCCTCTGCAGTAGCAGCAAGTTCCCTTGACTGCTGAGTCAACCTCATCACTTTTCAGAATCTTTTCTGGGTTTTTTCTATTTATCAAGTTATTACTGTGTTAGAATTTTACAGAATTTTATCTTCCTTCTTAACTTTTAAATGCATTCTTTCTTGTCTTTATACATTTGTGTGCATCATGTATGTGTGTATATGTGGATGCATGTGTGGGGGTTGAGGAGCATGTGCATGCCCCAGCACATGTATTGAAGTCAGAGGTCTACCTCAGGTGCCAGTCCTTGCCTTCCACCTTGTGAAACAGGGTCTGTTTTGTTACTCACCATTGCAGTCACTAGCATGTCCAGCATGTGAGCACCTATGGATTCCCTCCTCTGACCTCAAACCACCATAAACAAGGTGATATTACAGAGGCAATGCTACTACATCCAACTTTGCTTGGGTCCTGGGGACTCCAACTCAAGTCCTCATAATTTCTCTACCAATTGCGTCATCTTCCAGCCCCATGATCATATTTTCAAATTTCAGAAGTTATTTCATAGTCTCAGAGTGTTCTTTTTTAATAGCAGCTTGTTCTTGTTTCATAGATATAACTTAAAAAAAAATCTGAAGCAGCTTCCCCCTCATTATTTTTGTATTTATTCATCGTCTCTATTTCCCCCAAAGTTCTTTTTCTGTTGTTTAGTCTTTGCCTTTTCTGTGATGGGTTTTCCTCAAGTATATATTAATTTTTTTATTTTTATTCATATGAGTACACTGTAGCTGTCTTCAGACACACCAGAAGAGGACATCGGATCCCATTACAGATGGTTGTGAGCCACCATGTGGTTGCTGGGAATTGAACTCAGGACCTCTGAAAGAGCAGTCAGTGCTCTTAACCACTGAGCCATCTCTCCAGTTACCCTATAGTAAGGTCTTTATACTTTTAAATAGGAAACTAAAGAGCTGAATTAAGTTGAGTGGGTGATACTTCAGAAGCAAGGGTGTCTCTTCTAAGGCAGTTTATCTCAGCCATTTCTACTAGGTTCTTCTTGGCTGTCTGTACTTGTAGGTCTATGCTAACCAAAACTTGTAGGTCTTGGATTAACCAGAGAAAGGATTTTCAGTACCCTTCCTGATTCCTGGGGTCTGTGGAATCTGGTGAGGGAAAGAAGCTGGGGATCTTTAGCTGTGGAGGCTCTCACTGGCCATCTTGCTTTGAAGACATTATTCTTTCCATCAACCTTGCCAATAACCCATCCCAGAATCTTCTGGTTCACCTCCACAGAAAACAAACCTCTGCTCTTATGTATGAGTTGGAGGGATGGAAGTAGGAGTGTAGCCATGCATTGCTGGGAACTAGGGATTGGATGACTGGATGATTCTTCAACATCTTGTCAACAATTGTCCCACCTGTTCCATCTCCTTCTTGTCCCGAGACACCTGTGCTTCTGAGCTCCAATTGCACTGCCTCACAGAGTCACCCATTAAACACGTAACAGAGGTGTACTCCTAGGAAACGTGTTGTCAGACGTTGGCTCTGGGAACAGAAAAGGCAGATCTATAAAGGCAACAAACTGTTTCCTGTTCACACTGGAGGTGTGTGTGTGTGTGTGTGCGAGAAGTTACCCAAGGAGGCCAGAAGGGCCAGAAGTGGTCTTGGAGACCCAGAACTGGAGTCACAGGCAGCTGTGAGCCTTCAGCTATGGGTGCTGAATCATCTCTCTAGCTCCATGCACTTAACTTAAAAGCCACTCACTCTGCCATCAAAGCAAGACCTGTCAAGTCATAAACCTTAGAAAAGGAGGAAAAATTGTCATAGTACACTAACAAATTTGATTTTTGCTTCAGAAAGCCAATATAGATGAGGATCACTTTCTGCAGAGAGTCCCTTAGTCCCTTAATAGCACCCTTGAACTTTAGAGTATGAAAAATTAATATATTATTAATAACAGTATAATAAAGCAGATCAAAATGTAGCCAGTGCTGAGCAATGCAGACGTTTGTAGAAAATCAGACCAGACACTGGGGGAAATTAAGATATACTCTGCAAATGTAGTTACCTGGCTGATTCTCTAGAGGACTTTTGATTACCGTCAAGGTTCTTTTTCAGGCAGGGTAATGATTTCCTCAACAAAACGAGAAGCGTGGGTGAGCACATTGGACAGGACACCTGCACGGAGCTGGCTTTCACCGCCTCCTCGCCACCATTCAAGTTCACTGCCCTCCTCGTCCTGTCTGACTTCATGACTTCTAATCCAGACTTAAGACTTCTCTCTCCAACTGCCTTTTTGACAGCTTTCTTTGGATGCTGAGAGACATGCTGTCAGCTACGCATGTTCAAGGGCCAGCTCTGGCTCATCTCCCTCAGATATGATCTACCCTCACCAGATGGTGACTCCATCTTTCTAGATACTGCTATAAAAGGTGGAGCCAGCCTGGACCCAGATTTCCAACATCACTAACTCACCAGCAAGTGCTTCCTTTGGAGTCTGCTGTCCAAGCACAGACAGACCACAGTCACAGCAACAGTCCTGCCTACCTCTGTTGGGTTATGGTAGTCTGAGGGTCCCACGTCTGTCCCAGGGCTCGGGCCTCTGAGAGAGGCAGGACGCGGGAAGTTTGACCTCACTCACCCCACAGCACTGCTAGGCAGGTGTTGGGCTGTGAGAAGCCACAGGACACTGCCCAGGAACAGGGGAAGCACGGCCTGGGGGTCCCAGAAAATGCACAGAGCCAGCTCCATCTGGTTCTCAGGCTCTTGAGCATCCCAGGTGCCACTGGATACTGCAGAAGAGCTGAGAAAGGAGTGTGGGCTCATGGGCCTTATCTAGCTCAGGACCAAGGAGGAAAGGCGGGAAGAGCCTGGCTGTGTTCTGCCAGGGACTGAATCTTTGGCTTGTTGGCGGCTAGCTGGCTTGGTTTGGTAGAGGCTGTGGCTGGGAGCTCTGGAAGGCCTTCTGCAGGAGACTAGATGAGGCTCTTTAAACAAAGACCTGTTCCGTTGTTCCCCACAGCCGATCCCAATGAAGAGAGACAGTCCATGGTTTTAGGGTGTTTTTGTCATGGGGAAGATGGCAATGAGTGAAGCCATATCCCATAAACTCAGGGCAGGCCTGAGGTTAAAATATCTTTTGCAGGGAGTAGTGGCTGGGAAGGGGAGTTTATTGGCTAAGCTTCTAGGTACCTCATTAAAATGGAGATGTCTTAAGGCTATGTGACCACACCTCTACCTGTGTGGGGGCCGGGGGCGTTGCTCTTACATGAGTGATGGTCAGAGACCTATGGAGAGCTGTGGCCTTGTGTCAGGAGCCCGGGGCCCAGGAGCATGACAAACCGCCTATGTCTCTTGTACGATTGTCCCCTGCTGGGGGCCCCCTACTGGGTCTCCGGGGTTTTAAACCCTAGCTCAACCAGAAACCAGGCTGCCTTTCCCAGTCCTGCATGCCTCTGCTCATTGCCACCTGTGCTTGGATTGGCGCAGCTGTCTCAAATAGGGAACCCTGTTCCCACATTTATCCCCTCTACAAGATTGGTTCCTGGGGCAGGGAGATGGTACCATGGGCAAAGTGCCTGCTGCATGAATGTGGGGAACTGGGTTACGATTCTTAGCACTCGTGCTAAGGTAAGGCATATTGTCATGCCTATAAAACCATTTGTGTGTGTGTGTGTGTGTGTGTGTGTGTGTGTGTATGTATCCATGCTGCATTTTTGTGAGATTGTGTGCAACACTTGTATACAGGTGTCTATAGAGCAGTGGTTCTCAACTTGTGGATCATGAACCTTTGAGGTCACATATCAGATGTCCTGCAATCAGATACTTATATTACAATTCATGACAGTAACAGAATTATAATTATGAAGTAGCAATGAAAATAATTTTATGATTGGGAGTCACCATAACATGAGGGAGTTAAAGAGTGACAGCATTGGAAAGGTTGAGAGTAACTGCCATAGAGGATTGGATATCCTGGATCGAGAATTACAGGCAGTTGTGAGCTATCGCATGGGTGATGGGAACCAAACCCGGGTCCTCTGTGTAGAGCAGATGAAGTCCTAAGTTAATGTGTATTGTTGATACAACTGTGACCATGTCAAGGAGATCAGACTCATGGGAATGGCAAGGCATTCCCATGTCAGGGTAGGGACATTGACAAACAGTTGGTCATTGGCTAAAAGCAGAATATATAGAATATCCCGGATGACTGTGGGATCCCAACCCCTCTAGACTGCTCCCCTGAAAGATCCCCAACCAAGATTAGCTAACCTGCTTTCTCATCCATGCTGTATATAATACACACACTGAGAATCTGAGCTGTGCCTGTGTCTTCCTCCAAGTGCACGCCCCATCCGATCCCAGATTTGCTGTTTGTACCTGTTTGTCTTAATTTCCCATCACCCCCAAGCAGGTGTCTAAGACCCAGCTCTCGGGCTGTGGTAGTCCTCTGTAGAAGGAGCAAGAGCTCTTTACCCCACAATCACCTTTCCAGACCTTATGTAAACAAACCATCCATAGCAACCTGGTGAGTTCCTTCTCTTTCCTTCCCATTTCCTCCACATGAATCCCTCTGAGATATTTTTACCCTTCTCCATTTCCTCGGTACCAGGTCAACACCAGGAAACCACACTGAACAATGCCATTCTCTGTTCTTCCCCCCCCCCCCCCGTCTATAAGTTACCGACATATTTCAAGTATCTGAGGCAATGTCTTCATCAAATTAAAGATTTCTGCAAAACCTCTCCTTCAAAATGAAACTTTTAACGTATGACTTCATACTTATAAAGAGACAATACCACAAAGTGATTAGAAGCCTGGTCTACGCAGTCAGACAGACCTATGTGAGTTCAAGCCGAGCTGTATAGTTCATGATCTGTGAGTAGTCCCTGGTTCTGCTTCATGACCCTCACAGAACTGGGTGCCACCAGGTTTACGTGAGAGCCACAGGTGAAGGAGTCCCTGGTGCACAGTGAGAGCCCTGTGAGGCTAGCTTCCCTTAAAGTTATAAACAACCATTTCTGCTGAGCTGTCATGAGAGAAATGGGAGGCTGCTTTGCATCTTTCCCAAATACACAGGACCTATGGTGGCTCAGGTTTTTGGTTTGGGAAGTGTAGGTGTTTCTGCTTCATCTCTTCTTGATAAATGATAATCGTTAGAGACTCAGAAGGGAGATAAAAAGCTGTTTAGACTCAGAGGTGAACCATTCTGACCAGACATTGTGGTCAACTTTAGCCAACAGCTCCAGCCTTGTGCGAGAGAGATGATGTGGGGTAGTTTCGTCCACCATTCATATGTGTTTCCTCTCATGGACCAGATGTGCACAGCCTACTTGTAGCTCTTAGAGGCTGTCAATCATGTGCTGTGCAGTTGAATGGAAGCCACATCCTCTTTCCAGGCCTACCCCTATGAGATCAGGGCAAAGCTGTCTTCTATTTCAAGGACTGGGCTTGAAATAGACTCTTGATCAGCTGCCTTCCCTTCCCCAACCACTGCCTCCATGACAACCACTGCCTCCATGACACCACTGATTTGTTCTGGGTCCACCACATCTCAGTGTCTGCTTCTGAGAACCCGGGATGGGACCCTTTACTGAAGAGAATTTGAGAAGATGGATTATGGTTACCCATCTACAAAACCTGGAATGGCAATGCCCACATGGTAAATCCTTTGTAAGCATTATATATGATTGTATTTGGAAGATGGGCCCCCAGCACCAAGGACAACCCAGGGAGCTCCATAGGAGCTTCAGACAAACACAAGCACAGACACACAAACCCTTAAAAGTATTGACAGTGCAGCCTCATGCATGTAATTGCTTCCCGTCACATCACTGGCTGGCCCCTTGCCCTTAATTACAAGGGAATGAAGGCTCTGGCTGAGTTGTAATACAAAAAGCCTGATGCCGCATGCCCCCAAGAGACCCACCACAGGCATTCAATTTAGCTAATAAGTATGGCTACTGGGACACTTGAATGTCCTCTCTACCGTGAGCGGCTTCTTCTTCTTCTTCTTTATTATTTTTTTTTTAAATAAGTGAAACTCTTTGGTGTGTCCTTTCGCCCCGTTTCACAGAGTAGTTTCAAGGTAGCTTGTTGGAAGGCGAGCAGCAGGAGTCTTAAGAACTTAATTTAAAGAAATTCAAAGAGCAGGGAACATACTTTGTTCTCTGCCTTTCTTAAACCCATATTGCCAGCCTTCCATAGTAATTTGTCTTTTATGGATAAAATATACACAAAACCACTGACAAGGGAAGGCAGCTGACGTGACCTTGGCCAACCAAGTTCTTCTGTTTTTCAACAGCATGCACCGAATGTATTATTAAGATTTCTGCATGATGGCGTGCTCAGCGAGTAGGTCGGCTCAGGGAGAGAATTTGCCGCTTCTTTATTTTTCAGTTCAAAAAAAATAAGAGCAAAGAAACTTACACATAGGAAATTTTTTTATTTTCATTTATTATTCTTCCTGGGGAAGAAAAAAAAAAAAAACTAATATAGGCAGAATCCCAACATGCTAAACCCAGAACTAAAGTAATGGTGCCTGGGGACCGTGGTGTGAGTGAATCGTTGTGATCCTGGGTGCTAAAGAATCGATTCTTCCCGGGTTCTCTCATCTGACCCCGCTGCAGACTGGCTTTTGTCCACTTCCCAGCACTTGGGCCATTAATGATCTCCTCCAGGCCAGCCTGAGCACCCGTCTTCTGCCTAGCCGGCTTTCATCTATGGGTTGCCTTTGTTCGTCTCCACCGCAGTCTTCCTCCTCCTCCATAAGCCTCGCTCCTAATTCCGTCTGATCCTTTAGTATTTCTGTTCTCTTCTATCTCATATTTTAAAAATAAAAATGAAAAGGACAATTAGAGAAGAGAGACAAGTAAAAAAAAAAAAGAAGGCCAACCCAAACAGTACCGTTACTATTATTTTATTGTAGTTTTCTTCTAATTTTTTTTCAGGGTGGTTTTACGGGCCAAGAATAGAATTTCTGTATCCTTCTTTAGTCTACCTAGTATTTTTCTTTCACTATCTCACATAGTTATAACCTCTGATTCATCTCGATTTCTGCTCCTCCCTGACTCACCTTCACAGTCTATTTTCCTCCCTGTGGGTATCCAGGGCTCTGTACTCTTCCCTCCCCGAATCCACTCAAGAACCCAAATTGCACCCCCACATTCTCATTTTCTGCTCCTTCAGATATATATCCCTATTGTTCTGAGAGATGACTACACACACACACACACACACACACACACACACACGTTTTCTTACTGAGTGTGGCGTGCACATGCTTTGGTGTCATGGTAGGTACTGGAAGACAATGTGGAGTTGGTTCTTTCCTTTCACCGTGCAGGTCACCAGGCTTGGCAGTGAGGGCCTGCGCTTTCCAAACCATCTATCTGACCTGAGACAAATATCATTAAAAAACAAAAACAAACAAAATAAAACAAAAACAAAAACAAAACAAAAAAAAACCCCAACCAACTAACCAAAACATGGAAAGCCCTCCAGTGCCCCACCGAAGCATCCTGAACATAGCTGTGCTCTCTCTGGAATCTAACTGGGGAGTGTATCGCAGGCTTGTCATCTAAATTATATAAATGTGTCTTTCCTCTAAATAATTCTCAAGATTTTTTAGAATGCCTAGAAAAGGGCAGTTGTGTTCAGACACAAGGAGTGCTGCCCAACAGGACAAAAGCAAAACATGCAAACAAAACAACAAAAACAACAAACAAACAAAACAAGCAAACAACAAACAAACAAACCCAAAATCCCATTCGTGCCCATTTTGCCCCTTCTCTTCTAGATTGGTAAATATTCGCAGCTGTTCTTTTCTAAAAGGCAGGTGTTGACAAGACTCAAAAAATGTTTGAAGGGGCTGGAAAGATGGCTGAGTGGTTACGAACACTGACTGTTCTTCCAGTGGTCCTGAGTTCAATTCCCAGCTACCACATGGGAGCTCACAACCATCTGTGATGGGATTTGATGCCATCTTCTGGTGTGTCTAAAGACAGGGACAGTGTACTCATAGACATAAAATAAATAAAAAAATTTTTTAAGTTGAAAACACTAAATTAAGCACATTTCCTATAAGAATTTAAAATGTCCATCCCAGCATGCATGGCCATCACCTCCCTGTTCTAGGACCGTGTGCTGTGAGTCTCCAGAGGCAACCCCTGTAACAGCTCCTAAGTGGAAAGCAACTCATTTAAAAGATCATTGTTGGGACTAGCTTATTTGTGGTTTGGTTTTTTTTTTAAATTCCAAATTAGCCATGTCTAGAGTCCCATACCTTTAACCCCAGAACTCAGGAGGCAAGAGGTGAGTGGATCTCTGTCTACTGCTCTTGTTGGCAATGTGACCTGAGAGAATGGAGCCAAGAAATGAAGTGGACTGAAGTCTCATACAATAGCCAACTTTACTCAGAGCCTCAGGCAATTTATCCTCTGAGGGTTAAAAAGAATCACAAGCAAGGTGTTCAGCCAGGAGGATAAGTCGCACTGACAAAAACATGGTTTTCCATGCAGGTGCATAAACAAATATCAATAACCAGTTGTAATGAATAATCTGATGTAAATTCACTCCTATCTGGTACAGGCTGAGAGGAATGTGGGACCACATTCCAAGAATATTTCTGACTTTTGAAGAAACACAGGTCACAAGACTTGCCTTGTTTTTTGTTTGCTTTTGTTTTGTTTTTTGAGTTTTCTCACAAACACTGAGAATTCCACTCATATAATTCCATTCTGGGGTCGTGTTCCTACAGATTTCTCTGAGTTAGAGGCCAGCCTGCTCTAGATCAAAAGTTGTAGGTCAGTCAAGTTTACACAGTGAGACTCTGTCTTAAAAGGAAGCAAGCAAGCAAACAAAAACAAAATTCCAAATGCCTCTACTGTCTATTAGCTGGCGGTTGATTAAACAAAAGACACGGAATAAAAGACCATGCAGCCATTGTAAGTTGCAACATTAGATGTCAGTTTGGTGCAGTGAAAGGCACTTGCTGTTCTTCCAGAAGGCCTGAGGCCAGTTCTCAGCACCCACGTGGGACAGGGCATAGCACCTGTGACTCCAGCTCTAAGAGATCCAATTCCCTCTTCTGGCCTCCTGGGGAGCCTGCACACATACACATACACATGCACACACATACACATACACACACACTCACACATACACACACACAAAGTACTCATACACACAGATACACACACACACATATACACACAAATACACATACACAAAACCATACATACATATATATACACATACATATATCCACACATACACACACACACATACACATAAATTTTAAATTTTTGAGCAGATGTGCTGACACTCACCTATAATCCCAGTAGTCAAGTGGCTGAGACAGAGGATTCTGTGTTGGAGATCAGCCTGTGTTATGCAGTGACTATATATACCTGTGCTATCAGTTCTGAGCAGTGGAAATGGTACTGTGATTCATTTGCATCATCCCTGTCTCTGAACTTAAGAGTCTAATATGAGGGCTGGAGAGATGGCCCAGCTGTTAAGAGCACTGACTGCTCTTCCAGAGGTCCTGAGTTCAATTCCCAGCAACCACATGGTGGCTCACAACCATCTGTAATGGGATCTGATGCCTCTTCTGGTGTGCCTGAAGAGAGAAAAAGTATACTCATATACATAAGTAAATGGAAGGAGGAGGAGGAGGAGGAGGATCAGTTCCCAACACCCAACAGGTAGCTCAAGACTGGAACTCTGGCTCTAGGGGATCCAAGGCCTTTGACCTCAAAGGGCTCTGCACTCAGGTGTAAAATCCTGCACACAGACACAGACCTGTAAGCATAATTAAAATAATAAAAACTGATATTCAGAATGCCCACATCACAGACACCTTTGTCTTTAAGATGAGGGCATCACTGTGTAGTCCAAGCCTGGAACTCAGAAGCACCCTCTTTCTGCCATCCCAGTCACCACCATGCCCAGCTCTGAAGAATGAGGCGGTTTATGCAATCATAAATATAAGCAACACTTCCAATCCATGTTTCTGCTTGTTTATTGTTTTCAGCAGGCCTGTGAAAATCTAGCCACACTTGACCACATAGCATTTTTATAATTTTGTTTTATTAGCATGTACTAATTATGCTAAAAACATAATAGTTTTTCTAATGACATTTTTATACATGTATATTACATACTCTGATCACACGCACACACACATGCACACACACATGCGAGCACACACACACACACACACGCACACACACACACACAGAGGCCCCATCTCTAAATTCCATGGTTACTAGTAAAGGACTCCTCTATCAAAGTGCGCTATCACAAGCAGAAAACATGTGCATTTGGCCAAGTATCCCAAAAGTTGTTGCGCTACAGTGAAAGATTTAAAATGTGAACTCGGCCTTTTTATCTCCCTGGAGCCAAGGCAATTGTGTTGCAGTCCATTTAAATAAAAAAAACATTAGCACTAAAATGAACTTAGTGGGCTAACTTTTCCATATCTCCACAACTCACCATTCAAGTTTTGTCAAGTTTTTGGAAGTCTCTGCTATTATGTATGAATATTTTTTCAAGTTCTATTTAAATGCAGGAAACTCTGAAGTGGGGTTCGAAGGCCTAGGAGCACACATTGGTCATATTGAAGTGGGGTTCGAAGGCCTAGGAGCACACATTGGTCATATTGCTACAGTTTAAAATGTCCCCATTAGGCTATGTTGGGATATTTGGTCCCCATCAGCGACAGGATGCTTTGGGAGGTTGTGGAACCTTAGGGTGTGTGGCCTGGGATTGCCAGGCTGTGAGTGCCTGTGGCTCAACATCAGGTACAGTGTAAAGTCTCTGATGTCCCCTAAGGCCCTTGCTGCTGCAGCCCAGAATGCCACCCCTGCTTTACTTTCCCCAGGAATAAACTTTCTTCCTCAAAGTAAGTGCTTAAAGGAGTCCTCCATACTGTCCTGTCCGTACAAGCGTTCTTCTGTCTGAGTCTCTCATTTTTCTGAGGCTCAGAGTGTTTAGAATCTGAAGAAGAGGGCAGAGCAGTTGACAGATTTGAAAAACAACAGCAAGTCCAAGAGAGTGTGTTAATGGGCTGAGCTTCATTGTTCTAAGTTAAAAATAGAATGTCAGTGTGCTGGAAGCCGCCTGCCTCTGTGTCAGCCAGTGTTTGTTTATAATTCCCAAACGGAACGCCATCTGTGCTCTGTTATCCATCCCTTCAAGAAGTGTTTATTGAGCACCTACATTCTGTCCCGCACTGCCTGGGGCTACAGCAGTGATCAGAACGGATGCCCCAGAGAGCCTGAGGCTGAGCATCTCATGGTTTTTATAGCTTTCTCATTATGTCTCCTCTTCTAGAGTCTAAACTCCCAGAGAACAAGAACGGGATTTACCTTAATTTCCCATCCTCGACAGCATCCGGGGTGGGGGTGGGGGGTGCATTTGGCACTGATAAATCAAGGCACGATTAAGTCGACACGACCTGAGTGTGCACAGGCCCTTCCTTGGGTTTGCCCTTTGACTCTGAGCTGCTCTTAACTGCTCTTTATTCTTTGCCACTCGCTACTGCCTTCTCCTTCCCATTTCAGTTTCTCTGATTTCAGTGTATAACATGCTGGTAACAATGCAGGCAACGGCACAGGAAAGGAAGACAGAGATCAGTGCGAGAAATGAGAAGTGTCATCTGATGCTTTCAAAGTACCGTGCTCTAGAAGCACGCCAGCGGAGAGCACACTCAATTTCTTTCTTTCAAATGCCTTATCGCATTTTAGTGCGTGTGTGTGTGTGTGTATGTGTGTCTGTGTGTGTGCTTGTATGTTTGTGTGTATATGTGTGTTGTGTGTTTGTTATATGAGTGTATATATTTGTATGTATGTGTGTATGTGTATATGTTTGTGTATTGTGCGTTATGTGTGCATGTGTATGTTTGTAAGTGTGTTATGTGTGTATGTATGTTTATGTCTATGTGTGGTATGTATACATGTGTATGTATGTGTATATGCTTGTGTATGTATGTGTTATGTGTATGTCTGTGTTTGTATGTGTGAATTTGTGTGTGTTGAGTGTGCATGTGTGTGTGTTGAGTGTGCATGTTCGTGTGCATGTGTGTGTAAGTGCGGCTCCCAAGGGTTGAATATAGTTCATTCAGCTTCCCATCGAGCACCTTTATCTCCTGAGCCATTTCTCCTTAGATTTCATAAAAAGGAGTCTTTATAATTTGTTAGATAAAATTACTTTCCAAAATGATTGAAATAATCACTTAGATCTAAGCTATATTTAAGCATAATATTTAAGTTCATTTGTTAACAAAGAAACCAGAAATGCTCTTTCCCAGATTAGAGAAAAATATTGTGTTTGCTTTGATCTTAACAATTTGCCGTGTAATCTAAGCCTTTGAGCCGGGAAGAGCCAGCCTGGCATCCAGGGACTTTCTAAAAGAACACTGAGCATGCTCTGCTGTGAAGTTGATGACCTGCAGGATCAATTACTAAATGGATTCTTCAACTCACAGCAATGAACACTTTTATTCCCATGTTTTTCTTTCCTCATATAACAGAAATAAAGTAAACAATTGTGTTAAAACTCTACAGAAAGACTGAGCCCAGGAGGCAGGCTGGGCCTTGCTACTTGAAGTGTCTGGCTCTCACAGTAGCTTCTTCTGCGGAGGTTTCTGCTCTCCCAGAAAATCAACAAGGATTTCCCAGAGGTGTGAGAAGCAAAAGCTTTAAAACTGGCTTCCTGTGAGTCCACCAAGGGCATGGCCTTTGGGAACAAAGTCAAGTTCTGATCCAGCCCCCTCCTGCGGCCACTAGATGACACTGCCGCCCCAAAAATAACAAAGTGGTTCGCTGTTCATTGCAGAGGAATCACTTGGCTCTGAACATAGCTGCATGATGTACAATGTTGTTGCTGGTGCTGCTGGTGCTGCTCCTCCCCCTCCTCTCCCCTTCCCCCTCCTCCTCTTTCCCCTCCCTTCTCTCCTCCTCCTCCTCCTCCTCCTCCTCCTCCTCCTCCTCCTCCTCCTCCTTCTTCTTCTTCTCCTTCTCCTTCTCCTCCTTCTCCTCCTCCTCCTCCTCCTCCTTCTCCTCCTCCTCCTCCTTTTCCTCCTCCTTCTATGCATAAGAAAGTAGTTACTCAGGATGAGCCTCATCAGTAACAGAACTGTGCTTGGGTTTTTGTTGCCCCCTTTTTTTGGTCTTAAGTGTCTGTTGAAAAGTGTTATTGTACCTCAGTCATGATGGCCAGCTCAGCTTGACCACCATGGGCGAGTTGAACCTGGCTGCTCACTCAGGAATCAGTTAGGGGCTGGCAAGAGGGCTCAGCAATCAAAGCACCTGCTTCCATGCCTTTACAACCTGTTTGATCCCCAGAGGCTACCCACTAAGTGGAAGGAGAAAACAGACCCATGCAGGCTTTCCTCTGACCTTCTCATGTGCCATGGTGCATGCACGTGCACACAGACACAGGCATAAACACACACACATACACTAATATACACACACAGCCACACATGTACAGACATACACACACAGAGACACACCTGCACAGACATACACACACAGAGACACACCTGCACAGAAATACACATACAGAGACACACACAGAGACACACAGACAGAGACACACTCACATACACAGAGACACACACACAGAGACACATACACAGACAGAGTAAAGAAATAGAAGAAACAAAAGAATCAGATACATGTACACTACTGCACTCTTGCTCTGTTTTCTATCCCCACAGACAGACAGACAGACAGACACACACACACACACACAAAGTCCCACGTGAATAGCTTCTTCTGGGTTAAGGGCACCTGACAAAAATGGTGCAATGCAGCTGGGCTTAGGTGTCACATTGTGAATTATGCATGAGGGGACTCGGCTCTCACTGCAGTTGAGCACAGAAGCAAGGGCTATTTCTGTTCATGTCTGCATCCTTGCTTGCCAGCAAGAGAGCAGAGCACAGGGGGTGGAGGGCTTTGGCCCTCCAAATCCACTGACATTCCAAGTTGGCATCTACAGCTATAGCTCTGGGATCAACAGAACACTTCTATGCACCCACTGGAACTTTCTTTATAACCATAGGCAATCGCCTTAAATATTATGATCAATAGAGATATTGATCTCTTTGTGTTCTTCCTAGGTTTGCTAACTTAGAAGAGTTTATTTTGTTTGGTTATGGTATAACAGATCTAGGAGTTAATTCAAAATACCACCACGGAAAGCTGCTCTTGAGATCAGTGTCACCAACACACAAACATTTATTAGAGCTTTGGATGCTCAAGTGACTCAGCAAACACTATAGATCTAATACAACACATCTCTAAGCTTGCCCATGAGAAAATGATGAAGCACTACAGTGCGAGCTCGTTTGCTTTCTATCTCTGTCTGTCTCTCTCTGTGTGTGTCTCTGTCTGTCTCTCTTTCTCTGTCTCTGTCTCTCTGTCTTTCTCTGTCTTTCTGTCTGTTTCTGTCTGTGTGTCTGTCTGTCTGTCTGTCTCTCTCTTTCTGAAAACAGCACAGACAAGACTTTACACAGAGAGTTGGAGATGGAGGTCTGCTACCAGCTACCCCTCAAAACAGCTGAGCAGAACAGAGGTGGGTGTTTGGGTTTTGATTGTTTTGTGTGTACATGTTTTTATATTTGAGGGGGTTTGTTTAGCCTTTAGATTTTTTGGTGTTGTGGAACAGGGTCTCGCTGTGTGGCCCCAGTTGATGTGGAACTCACTCTGTAGACCAGGCTGGCCTCAAACTCAGTGATCCACTGGCCTCACTTCTTGAGCATTGTGATTGAATGTGTGTGCCACCACGCTCGGCTTTTTGTTTGATTTTTAAAGATTTATTTAACTTTGGGGTGTGTGTGTATGTCTATGTGTGTGTGTCTGTGTGTCTGTCTGTCTATATGTCTGTCTGCCAGATGAGTGCAGGCATCCACAGAGGATAGAAGAAGCCATTGGATCCCCTGGAGCTGGAGTTACAGGCATTTGTGAACAGCCTGATGTGGGAGCTGGGAACTGAACTCAGGCCCTGTGGGAGGCTAGCAAGCCCTCAACTGCTGAGCCATCTTTCCAGAGAGATGAGCTCTGTGCTGATGAGAGAGACAAGGAAGGGCTATTGAGGAGGGCAGTGCATCAATCTAGACACAAATACTGCTGGCCTAGGATTGAGGCTCTGGTTCGTTGGGAAACATCACAGTGAAGTAGCTCAGGGCATGGCTGCATGGCTAGATATACTATCTTTGATTAGACAAGTGATTATGAAATTTTCCAGTGATTAGAGCCAAACTCAGGGTCTTGTATATGTCAAATAAGCACAATACCACTGTGCTACATGCCCAGCTTTACACACATTTAATTTTAAGTTCAGACCTTCATCTACAACATGCCAGTAGAGAGATTAAATGAGCATTTTACCAGTTGCATTTGTGTACTGGGGGCTGGGGTTCACCTGCGTATATTGGTATCACATGCCTGCTGTGTCAGAAGAGGACATTGTGTCCCTTGAGACTGGAGTTAGAGAAGATTGTGAGCTGCCGTGTGGGTGCTAGGGGATCCAATCTTGTCCCTCTGCAAAATCAGCCTCTGCTCCTGGTCTCCTCTGCCCTCTAAATGAGAATGTTTTACAGGTGTGACTAGCACACAGTGGGGGCTCTGCAAACGTTTCTTAAATAAAATTATTCCCTGGGTATGCAATGTTCTTCTACCCACTGAGTTTACAATCAGGTTTTAGCTGAGGTTCTCCCATGAAATGTTGTATTGTTTTGTGCTTTATATTACTTTCCTGTGGCTGCTGTAACAAGTGACCACAGACAGGAGAGTTTAAAAAGCAAAAATGTATCTCTCATGGTTCCCTAGGCCAGACATTGTGGACATATCATCCCTGAGCTGAACTCAGGATTGTAGGCCATGCTCAGAGCTGGGGCACTGAGGAAAGAGGCTTCCCCGACAGACTTAAAATGCCACACCGAGTCAATCTGAGTCACTATAGCATGTGCTGCCTCCTCTTCCAGCCATGCAAAATCTCTCTCTGCCTCTCTGGAAAGGGGGCATTGGGATGGAATTGAGTCGGGGGCTCGAACTAGCTCCAGTCCTCAACATGTTGGTAAGACTCCTTCAAGGACCATACAAGGTAATGTTTACACGCTCTAGATATGAGGCCCTAATAATATCTTTGAGTGGCATTACCCAGGTCCTTCAGAACTGTCTTGTACCTTCCTACAACAGTGTGAGGACCCGATTAGACCCCGGCTGTCTGTGGCTATAGGACCCCAAAGTGCTGGATCTCCTCTGCACATGTGCAGCAGATAAAGTACGCATAGACGAAGAACAGCAGGCCAGGCTGTGTTCCCTGCTGGTCCCTCTGCCAGGGCTGTATTTCCTAGCCCAGAGCTGTTTCTTCCGCGTGTTAATCTGCAGCTGGAAGGATGCATTACAAATGGATTAGATGATCTTTTAGGCGGTTAAGCAGAGGGGGCCTTCATCCTGTGCCGTGCCTGCATTTCAACATGAGGCAAAAGCCACCCCAAAGCTTTCCAACACGCTTTTCCCAAATTACGGGACAAGCGGGAGAGGAGCTGGTAGACGGGCACTGGCAGCCAGCCAGCTTCCTTCATGGAATGTGAGACTGCTGAGTGGCAGAGTAGCAAGCATGAGATGCATGGAGGGTGCTGTCATCGGTTTGCCCAGGCTGGCTGGGAGCCTTGGCCATTTATTTTGAGCACGGCTTTCACCATGACGGGAGGCTCTTAACTTCACAGCTATTGCTTCACTGCCTGGTCCTGTCTCCGGTCACTCGAATTCATCGCTACTTTTCTGAAATGAAGCCGCTTGTTTTCCAATGTTCTCCTGTAACACTCACATCTGCCCTGAGATGTCCTGGATTTAGTCCCCAGTGTGACTGGAACAGGGTGTGGTGCTGCATACCTGTAATCCCATCACTAGGGAGACCAAGGCAGGGGGGGATCCAAAGTCCAAGGTCGTTCTCTGGTACTTAGGGAGGTTGAGGCCAGCCTGTCCCAAAACAAAACACACAGGAGGAGAGAAGTGTGTGTATGTGGGAGTGGGGGAGGGGAAACGAGACACATTCCTTAAACTCTGCACACAGAGTTCTTGAAAGAGTAAATCACGGTCTGAGTTTACAAACACGTTGCTTGTTTATTTCTACATCTGTTTTTTTTTTTTTTCGTTTGTACTGGTAAGACATCCTCCCCCAAACCAACATGCTAAAAAGCAAAAGAAAGTGAATCCAAAAAAAAAAAAAAAAAAAAACCACACTGAAGATCTGCATAGGTGGGTATCTTTAGAAAATCCAAGATTTGAGAAAAAGGTGCCTCTGGCAGGTGGCAGGCTTATGTCACAGGAGTGAGGCTATAGTCACACACCTACCACTCTGAGAATGTTGCTCATCATAGGTGAGCAGTGTAGGGAAAATGGTTTCGCAAAGCTTACACCTATTTTAAGGGAAGCAAGATGTGTTAAATAAATACATTGGCTGGACACTGATGTACATGGCTATTAAAACGGATGCATGGGCCTGCAAGATAGTTCAGAGTATAAAGGCCCCTACCACCAAACCTGACAGACAAACCAGACACATGTGGTGGAAGGTGAAAACCCAGTCCTGCAAGTTGCCCTCAGACTTCCACACATGTTCATAGCATACATGACATAGGGGCATGCTCACACACAGGCACTCATACATACAAAAAAAAGTGTAGTAATAAAAAACAAAAATGGGCAAAAGAACCCAATCCCATGGCGTCCTTTCCATGGGGTAAGGGCTTTTTCATTTTCTCATTAAAGGAATTTGATTCACGGGCTCCAAATTCCCAATTCGACGACTTGCCCCGTGAACGAAAGCTGGAGAAAGAACTGCCGCCGGCACTGAACCTCTCTCTGCAAAGTTAATTAACCGATTTGAACTTCGACCTTTGCTGAGAGGGTGCAATGTTGCAGGTCTGGAGCGTCCTGGCAGTTTTCCTTGGACCCTCTCCAGTTCCCTTAATAGCTACCCGTTGCCTACCCTGTGTCTAACCTAACAGCTTGTGAATAACAGGTAAAACGTCTGGAACATTATCAGATCACTAGCTCAGACCAACCCATACGCTAAGAATGTAGTCAGACTGCATCTGAGGCCTATAGCTGAGGGTCCTCCCTTCTGTAGCCAGCCCAGCTGGGGGTCCCATGGATGTATTTTTTATATCTTAATTTATGACTTTCTTTGTTTTGTTATTATGGACATATTTTTATCAAGTTGTTACAACGTTGGAACGTGGAGTTTGGGGTAACCCAAACCTGGCCATGGGCCCCTCATACTGGCTCCAGAATCAACTCTCTCTCTAGTCCCCTGAGAGGTGAGAACTGTGCTTTTTGCATGCACAGCTCAACAACTCAAACTACATTCATTCACTCCCTGCTCCACCAGCCGGGATCTTAGTGGGGGCGTCTGTGGGCACAGCGGGTGGTGGCCTGGGAGGTTTGGGATTCCGGCCTTTCCCACGGGGCAGCGCAGCCTGGCGGGTGCGGGCGGACTCCCCCGCGCGCGCGCCCTGCGCACCCTCGCACCGCCCTCCCGACCGGCGCTCCGGGGCGCGGCCAGGGCACAGCACCCGCCCCGAGCGAGCGAGCGGAGCGCCGAGTTCCTTGAAGGCCGGCGGCCGCCGCAGACCTTCCTTCCCTCCCTCCTTCCTTCCCTCCCTCCCTCCCGTGACGCGCGTGCCCCGCAGCGCGCAGTCGCAGCGCCGCCAGCATGCGCGCCGAGGCCCGCGGCGGCCTGGAGCGCTTCTGCAGCGCGGGCAAGGGCCGGGGGCTCCGGGCTCTGCGGCCCTTCCATGTGGGCGATCTCCTCTTCTCCTGCCCGGCCTACGCCTGCGTGCTCACCGTAGGCGAGCGGGGCCACCACTGCGAGTGCTGCTTCGCCAGGTACGCGGGGACCGTGCGGGAGGGAGGGGCCACGCGGGGCCACGTGCGCCGCGTCCGCTCAGCCACGGCCTGCCCCGCAGCCCGACCTGCGCCGCCCTACGCGTGTCCGCTCTAGCTTAGGCCCCCTGTGGTCCCCAGGCCTCCCGGGCTGTCCTGAGATGGGCGGCTCCCCCACCCCCCCAAGAAGTGACGACCCGATCAGCCAGGGACCCTTCCGGTCATTCTTGAGGACGGAAGGTATGGGACACTCTTATGAGATTGGGCTCCGTGGATTGGGGTGAGGGGGTCACAGTTTGTTGGGAGAATATTTGATCGTAGTACATCATATATGTCCCGAGTGTGTAGACACTGTATCCACGCCCATAATGCTAAGCCTTAAGGTAGTTGCGGATCAGGATGGTGCGTTGGTATTCCCTCATCCCACCCTGTCTCTTCAGTTACAGACACACTTTATCTTAAAGGCCGAGAAGAAGAGATCATTTTCCTGTTGGGGGAAACTAAAGCCCAGAGAGGAAGGGTAGCAGTGTATTCGTAAGGCACTAATTAGGGGCTGAAGCCTGGCCAGTCAGGACTGACACTTCCCACCCACCCACTTCCGTGCTCCCTAAGTTTGCTGAGGTAGGGGGCCTGGCTTTGGAGTTTAGCCTGTCCCAGGCCCTCCATGGATGCCTGAGGAAGGGACCCTGCCTTCCTTGCTTTGAAGGTCAGTGTCTTCATGTTTGAAGTGGAGGTGGTGGGTTAGATTAAGCTAACCTGGGGTTCTGCAGGTACCTCTTGAGGGCTGGTCCCAGTCCAGCACTCCACGAAGCCCTCAGCCCCCCAGACTCATGTGCGTCATTCTACAATAAGACAACGAAAGAATGGACAAAGGCTGAATATTAGAGTAATCTCGGCCGGACTCCCTGCCAGAACTGTCTTCCGCTTGGGGGGACCTGGAAAGGAACTAGACGCAGAACCGTGCCGTGGGCAGCAGAAGGGCTGTATGTGATGTGCCTCTTTGAATTGGTGAGCCAAGAGCTAAAGGGTCATGGCACCACTTTGCGACGTTTGAGTGAAGTGAGCATTGGGTTTTCCCAAAGTTAAAAAGGCTGCTGCGACTGGTCCCTTGATCTTCTGAGCCTCACTGTGGCTGGGAGTCTGCAGCAGTGTGGGTGTCTGCAGTAAAGGAGCAAAGCAGGTCACCCAGCACAGAAGGGGCCTCCATCAGGGGTCCTGGTGCTTGCGGGAAGCCACAGTGTGCAGAGAGAGGTGTGGGCCTTGCTGAGTGCATAGTAGGGACTCGTGGCCAGTTCTCTTCTGAAATTAAATATCTGCGTTGACAGCTGAGACGTGCTCCTCTCCTGTTGGGAGTGTCCTGATTGTAACGCAGACCCACAAACCTCCAGAAGTACACTTACAAATCATCCAGCCTCAGGAATCCTGCTATTTGTAGCAAAGGTTGCCCCCCCCCCACCTCATTTGACATTTACTAATTTTGCCTCAGTTTCTTCTCCAGGGCTGCCCCGGGCAGTCATTTCATTGTCTCCAACCTCTTCTGTTTGGCTTATGTAACAGTCAGAGCCCTTGGAAGTCAACTAAAACACTGCACAAAAAATAAAACTCATGAGATCCATGCATCTAGAAAAATCTTCATACCCCGTCCCGTGGTTTCTGTTAAGCCTGATTAGTTTTACTAGGTCGTTCTAGGACTGCGTTACTTGGTCTCTTATTTGTGTATGACTGAGGCCTAACCTGTTCATATTTATTAAAGGGATGGTACACAGCTCTGTGGAGTCTCAGGAACATTCTACAAGTGGGGTGTGTGCAGGTTCATATGTCATACCCCCAAATAAAAGCTGCACTGTCCTTGTTACTAGAAGTATAATATTGTCACTTAAGATAGATGAACCTCCTGAGGGCTCATACACATCTGCTATATCATAATTTAACTCACCTGGAAAGAAAAACATACTCTCTTCAGGAGTGAGCATATTATATTAACCAAGAAATAATGGTAGATTTTTTTTTTTTTTTTTTAAGCTCTCCACAAAATAGGATTCTTAGTGCCAGGATTTTTTTTTCCCTTCTGGCAGTTTTAAATTAGTATCACATTTTCTCAGCTTGGTGGGTGACATTTGGGAAGATGCAGATCTTGCCTCAGCTGCTAGAAGGCAACTCCTAAAAATATAAGAAACTTCCAGGCGAGAAATATTCCTCCGGCATACAGACATAGGCACCCCGCCCGTCCACCGGCCCCTATGTCTGTGTTCGTGTTTTGGTCACTAGTTAACCTTCTGCCAGGCTTTTAAAAGAGACACACCTACGCACGGTGCTTACACCTTCTTTAAACAGATCTTTCAAACTGAAAACTGGACATTCTGACTCGATTTTATTGGCTTCAGAAAGAAAGGCTCAGCTGTTACCAGGTGTTGACTAGAATGTTCTAGAATATTTAGTTTGCCTCTGGGGACCAGGTCTCCCTCTTGATCTTTATTCTCTGGCTCCTGGGACACCGTGTAACGAGGATGTTGTTTGTTCTGAGGGTGGGAGAGAGCCCAAAGGCCCTCTTGGCTTTCTCAGCAGAGCCCCCTGTGCTCTGGCTCACACTGACTCTGGCTTTAAAAGTGGAGAGGATCGGAAGTCCTGTCGTGAACAGTTAGACTTTTGCCGCCCCCCCCCCCCCCCCCCCCCCGTCCTTAGGTGAATTCCCTAGCCGGTCCATCTTGCTTCTCCCATTGCCTGACGTGAAACAGGCATTAGTAGATACAGTTATATAAAGAACCTCAAGCCCCTGTGTTGGAAGAAGAGGATAGTACTCCATGCTGCTCTGACTCCAGCTATTCTAGAATATTCCGAAAGAACATGAGGAAATAAAGCTTCAAATGTTCTAAAATTATCATGATTTCTAGATGGGAGATTGGGCATAGGCAATAAGGATTTCCCCTCTCTGTTAAGTCTGTTTATTAAATATGTAATGAAGATGAAGACACACAGGCAAGAGATGTCTTCTAAAAATGACCTTTAAGAATAAGGTGAGCATTTGTGGCACAGGCCTGAGACCCCATCTGCTTGGCAGGCTGGTGCAGAAAAATCGAGAGTTATAGAGCAAGCTCAAGCTACCAAAACACAAAACAACACCAAGAACACACCCAGCTCCGTGGGAACCATGATGCTCAGGGGTGGCATGTACAGAGTCCTAGTGTGGGGGAGGGGAGGGGTCCATTTGTGTATCAGGGTTAGCACTTCCACTGTTTGAGAGACAAACAGCAAAGTGGGGACACTGCTCTAAGAGAATGGGCTTCCGGCTGTGTCTCTTCCACAATGGCTGTCTGTGGGCAGTGGCTTCCTCTGCCTGTAAACTTATTCCTCAAGTGCTCATCCTGCGAAGCTGCTGGAAGGTGAGAGTGGAGTCAGTGCCTGTAGCCTGGTTTGTCGTGTGCTGAGCTTGTCGTGTCTGATGTATATATAAGATACTACGGACTGGAGAGATGGCTCAGTGGTTAAGAGCACTGACTGCCCTTCCAGAGGTCCTGAGTTCAATTCCCAGCAACCACATGGTGGCTCACAACCATCTGTAATGAGATCTGATGCCCTCTTCTGGTGTGTCTGAAGACAGCTACAGTGTACTCATATACATTAAACTAATAGATAAATTTTTTTTTAAAAAGATATTGTAGATCCAGGAACATGCTTTGTGAGGTAGAGGGGAATCCTTGGCTGGGTGTGAAGATCACTACTCACCGACAGAGCTAAAACCTGCTGCCCTCTCAAACCTTCCAGAAAGATAACGGGGTGCGTTTTCACTGTCAGTCAGGGTTCCACCCACAAAGGCAGGGCTCCTTCAGAAAGTACCTTCCCACTCCAGGGTGCTTAGGCTTATTCTTTTAGCATGAGATTAGATAAATCTTTAGTGAGAATGAGAGAAAACCGTTTTCCACCGAATGAGGCCATCAGGGCTCCTGTTTCTTCCCACAGCCATGATTCTTTCAGGGATGGTGTGTGTGTGTGTGTGTGTGTGTGTGTATTTGTATGTATGTGTGCATGTACATATGTGTATTTGTATGCATATTTGTATGTGTGTATATATATGCATGTGTGTATGTATGTATATGTATGTGTGTACTTGCATGTGTGTGTACTTGCATGTGTATGTACTCACACAGGCTCTCAGGCCACATCGGCCTATTCTCTTCCCTCACCCTTCCCTTGATAGGTAGCATCTGAATGTCTCTCCCTCAGTTGGAGACTGATCCTGGGTGTCAGGCGAGCACCCCACCAGTTTAGATCCCTGGTCCTTTTCCTAATTTGTTGCTGTTTCATTTTGTTCGAGACAAAGCTCTGTGTGTACCTTGGCTGTCCTGGACTCACAGAGATCTTCTGCCTCTGCTGGCTCAAGGCTAGTGCTCTGATGTTTGGCCCTAATTAAAAACAACAAAAAACCACCACCACCACCACCACCACCACCACCAACAACAAACGTTACTACTAAGCTGCCCAGGCTGGCCCTGACCTCACTCTGTAGTCCAGGTTGCCCTCAGAGTTCCAGTTCAGTCCTCCTTACTAGCCGGGCTACAGCTCTGGCCACTGGGCTTAGTCAGTACTTCTAAATGGTTTACAATCAGTTGGCTTAGCTGTCTTCACTCTGTATCCTAGGCAGGTGCTTTGGGATCTGATTAAGAGCCGCATGCATTCTTCTGTGTGAACCTTCGCTGCTTACTCTAATGGAATACTCTAAAGCATTGCTCTGGGAGCACCTAGGTCCCCTCCAGTCCACCCCAGCACCCCACTTCCATGTAGTCTAGCAGGACCGAATTTGTGACTAACCTCAATTGTCTTTCAGTTTTTAGAACTTCTCTGTGTGGATGGGATTACTCATCCCATTTTACCATGAAAATAGTAAAGGATGGCATTCTTGTAGGACAAATGGGTTGCCCACTTCCTGTTGAAGTCTCTATAAGAATGCATTTTAAAAAGCCTGCAGTTCCAGGCAAGTCTGCAGCCTTGAGTGTGACCTTCAGTAAAACACAGGATTGATGAGAATCGAGTCTGGTTTAGTATTCAAAGGGGGAAATGCCCAAGAAAGTGCTGGTGTGTTTCAATGCTGTAGACTTCCCTCTTGGCCAAGCCTGATCACCTCTTTGCCTGTTACTATAAAAAGGAGAGACAGTCAACTCTTTTTTGACCAACTTTCGTTCTGCCTCCCCTGTACCTCAGAGGTAATTCCAGGGCCGTTCCAGGCAGCCTTTCATCTGATGCACAAGGTCACTCTAATTTTGAAAAAGCCCATTGCCGGCCTTGCAGAGACAGCCCCTTTTGGCTTTGGCCACTTCTTTGAACTGATGTGTGCGTCCTGACCCTCCCTTGCAACAGGCCTAGAACAGGTGCCCTGCTTGTGCTTGGCGGCTTGCGCTTGGCAAGTTCCGCCCTCCATTTCCCCTGGAGCCGGGCTGTCTCGTGTCCAGGTCTGCCCTTCTGGGGCTGATGGGAGGCTTCCATACCCTGGTCTCTGTTCCCTCTCAGGGACTTGCCTAGGGAAGCTCTACGTCTCACAGGTGCCTTTCCCACCCACGTCTGCAGCCCTCACATCTGTGGATTCTGAGGAAATCTGCACTAGTTTAGGGGTGCAGTTCTCAGGCAGGGAATTGACTGAAGTCCCTGTCTTTTCAGGGTTGAACCCCTGACCTTGGCCTCATTAGCTCTCTGAGCTGTCACAAAGCCTCGTACCTCACTTTGTGTCACTTCTGCTGACTCCCTGCTTGCCACCCTCAGAGGTTTCCTTTTCAATTGCAAAGGCGTTCACAGGGACACAATAGAACAGAAAGAAATCCTGTCTCTTCAAGACTGCTTGGAAGGACCAGAATATGCAATTTAGCAGGAAAATAATACAAGGGGAAAAAAGTCTTGAAGGTTCTAGAAAGAGCTCACCTTTTCAGGGCACACATGTGCCTAGATCCAGCTGGGTCTCCTCAAATCTTCAATCAGAAATGTAAAGATAGTGCACAGCTCCTTGTACCAGTTTCTTAATGTGAAACCTGGTGAGTCTTGCCTGTGAAGTGGCAAGGTGCATTATGCTGTCAGAGTGTGCAGGGTGAGCGCTGCTGGGAGAGAAAGCATCTGAAAATTCTTAAGTGCTTATTTTGGGCAAGTTCATAGTATCTTGAGACCAAATTGAAGGCTTACCATGATAACAGGGATGTAGGTTCTGACTCCCTATGGCGCATTGGTACCCAGAGGACAGGGCTTGCTGTAGGAGACAGAAAATAATGCTCTCAGGAGAGCTGTGTTTCACACCAAGGCTTGCAGGCCAGCCCCAGGGTGCCAAACAGCTTTCAAGTGAAAAGGATTTTACATCCTGGCACTTGACAGAAATTGTTAAAAATCTGTGGCAAAGAAAGAAAGAAAGAAAGAAAGAAAGAAAGAAAGAAAGAAAGAAAGAAAGAAAGA
>JADRCH010000057.1:4261038-4297261 GCA_019843965.1 Rhynchomys soricoides
CTCCACTCAGTGTGTGCACAGGGAGACAGTTCCTCCACTCAGTGTGTATGCACAGGGAGACAGTTCCTCCACTCAGTGTGTGCACAAGGAGACAGTTCCTCCACCCACAGTGTGTGTGCACAGGGAGACAGTTCCTCCACTCACAGTGTGTATGTACAGGGAGACAGTTCCTCCACTCACAGTATGTATGTGCACAGGGAGACAGTTCCTCCACTCACAGTATGTATGTGCACAGGGAGACAGTTCCTCCACTCAGTGTGTGCACAGGGAGACAGTACCTCCACATCGCATCCAGAATTATCCTTGCTCCTCCACTGGAATCAGGTACCTGTGCTTTTTATATTGGTGGAAAATTAACTTGTGGTTTGAAAACAACCATGAGCACAAAACCTGCCACATCTTACTTTGCCATGGACTGAGCTTAAGTTTATTTTACCAGCAATATATTTATTACTGAGAATTCAGAGGTGTAGTCTAGAGATATAAATAGGTAGGTAGGTAGATAGATAGATAGACAGACAGACATATAGATAGACAGACAGACATATAGATAGACAGACATATAGACAGACAGACAGACATTTATAGATAGACAGACAGACACCTTACCCCTCAAGGAAAAGACTGGTGGCTTTTACTTGGGTACAAGTGTTTCTGAATCTTTTCTGAGCAGGTGTATTATTTCTCAGGAAAGTGAGCTTGCATCTAAAGAATGTTTTGTAAGAATTGCAGTCAAGTAGTAGAAGCTTTGAGGGGAAAAATCTTAGAAAAGCTGAAAAGTATTTTTAAAAGAATACACAGTTGCTTTTTTAGAATTTCTGCACGCTGTAATTTTTTTTTTTTTTACAATTTCTCATGCACTAAACTATGGCGGATGGCCTCTGATAGAAGACGGTGCTCCCAGTGAAGACTGAGAATAGAGTTTACGGGGCCGTAGCTCAGTTGCTAAGGTACCACGTGCTCGAGGGGCTCGAACCCAGCACCATGAAAATGCTTGTCACTCACTGTCCTCTTAGCTCCTGGGAGGGAAGGCAGGAGTTTAAGACCAGCCTTGGCTTTCTAGGGAGTTCTAGACCAACCTGGGCTCTATGAGACCCCACTTCCTAAAACAAACAAAAGTCAAAGAAAACAAAATGCTCGATACTATCTCATATTTCTACCAGATTCTGGTTCTCCTTTTTTTTTTTTCAAAAAATTTTTATTTGGTGCTCATGGAGACCAGAAGTGGGCATCAGGTCCTCTGGAACTGGAGTTACGGACAGTTGTGAGCTGCCATGTGGGTGCTAGAAATTGAACCTCTGTCCTCTGGAAGAGCAGCCAGTGACTTAACTACTGAGCGGCCTCTTCAGGCCCTAATCTTTTTAAATAAAAATGAACAATGTCATGTCGTTGGAGGACATTTCTGTCATTCTTCCCATAATCCATGTCTCTCACCTCACCTTTCAGAAGGAATCCCAGATGGACCAAAGTCACTTCTAATGCTAATCATCCTTGTGGCAAATCTAGCCTTGATGCTGCTTACTTAAGTTCTGCATTTCCTGTTCTAACACGGTCAGAAACTACTCAAGGTTAGACACTCAGTCACCTCTCCCTTCTGGTATCAGCAGCTAGGCTGCTTAATACTAACACTAAGAGTGGGCACCGGCCAGGCACTGTTGTACGTGCTTCTTGAGGGCTGGCTGCTGGCATTCCCTCTGCAAGACCCAGTCTATGTGAGTGAAAGCCCACTGTCCAGGTTGAAGGCCTCCAAGCGGCACAGGCCTCAGGCCTTGGTCTGATTATCACTGTTAGAAGGTGTGAAATCACAGACTCAGAGTTCCAACTTGCTAAGTAACGGGAGGATCATGTTATTTACAGCCTAGAGGACAGGTGCCTGGGGATTAAGAGGCTGCATGGACTGCCATAGCTGCTGCAGAACCAAGTCTAAATGGGGGTCTCTTAGAGTCCCAGGCTGGTAGCCATCCTGCCTCAGGGCCTCAGTGTTCCTCTGCAGGGCTCCGTTCAGTGAGCTTCTTTTTCCTTGAAGATAGACCTATCATAGAAGTCAATGTGATATATTATTTACATGAGTATTAATTTTAAGTTAATTATGTGAATAAGTATGTTGTATCAGTACAATTGATTAATTTTGATAAATGTTAGTGTTTCCCCCAGGAGTTGATGCCTGGGAAACACCAAGTTCCTCTCAATGAAGGAAACCAGTAGTGTACAGAGCCTGGGTTTTTTTCAACACGTGGTTTCCCTGTATCTCTAGCTGTCCTGGAACGTGCTCTATAGACAAGGCTGGCCTCAGACTCAGAGACCCACCTGCCTCTGCCTCCCGAATACTGGGATTAGTGGAGTATCCTAGAACTTGTCTTAATGCCGGCTTTCTGATGAGTTCCTGGAGGCCCAGTGGCACTTGCCTCAGTGTTCTACCTGCTGGTGCCACCTTTGCTCAGCTGTCACAGGCCTTCCTCATTGATTCCTCTGTGTCCTGTGGCCGCCCTGGCCGCAGAGGAGTCTTCTGGACTTTGTAGAGCGAGCCCCATCTGCTCCCTCGTCTGCCTCTTCCTCCTGCTCTCTGGTGTAGACTGCAGCTAAAAACAGCTCCTGTGCTCCCGAGGGGCCTCCACTCTCTCCCTGTCCCTACTCCATCTTATATCGGGAATGGTGTTATTTAATTCCATGAGCATCTTGGCACAAACCCTGAGCCCCAGGAATGTGCCAGGGGCTGCAGTAAATCACGAGGACAGAGGGGCCAGGAAGACAGTCACTCAGCAACTCTCCTGAGTGTCCTGTGAGTGGCAGACTTGGGTATAGAACCAGGGGTCCTGGCTGTGGATAAAGCAGGGGAGATGCCTTTATTCTCATGGGGGCTGATGTTCTAGTAATGCAGAGAACCATGAAGCAGAAAGCGGTGGAAGGGAGCGTGGGGGGAGAACGGCTCTTTGGTTGCTTGGGGCAGATTTCTTCAAAAGCTGACCATGAAGGAGCAGAGGTGTGGAGACCAGCAGGAGTCAGAGTCTTGTGACAATCTGGGAGATAGCACTAGACAGCAAATACTGCAGGCCCAAGGGCCCTGGAGAGGGACAGGAAGGATGACGCTGTGGCAATAGAGAGTCAGGAGAGTGTGGGGGAAGGCCAGCCAGGAGAACCGTCCCCACAGCCTTGCACATCATGCTGAGATGAGGCCTTCTGTGCAAGGTGAGAAATCATGGATGGTTCCTAGCTGAGACCCTGTCCCTGCTCTCTAGTGTTTACAGGGCGAAGAAGAAAAGCAAGTAAGTACTTAGCTAAAGATGTGACAACAGTGATCTTGTCGGAGCTGGCCCTGATGGCAAAGAGAGATGAGTCCCCCACCACCACGTGTGGAGGTGGAAGAGTGTGCGCGCGCGTGTGTGTGTGTGTGTGTGCGCGCGCGCATAGGACTTGTCCACCTTGGCATTTTGAGTTTTTGTTTGTTTGTTTGTTTTTGAGCCAGGGCCTGTCACTGGCCTGGGGCTGGCCACTTGGGCTGGGCTATCTGGCCAGTTAGTCCATAGAGATCCTCCTGTCTCTGCATCTTCAGTGGTGAAATTACCCACATACCACCTCGATCACCTTTTTTTTTTTTACATAGGTTCTGGGACCCAAACTTTTAAACCTCAAGCTTGCATGGGCAAACCCTTAACCAGTGACCCATCCCTGAGTCCGAGTCTAACCCGGAGGGTAGAAGAGAAAGATTGACCATAGTTGGAGGTCACCTGGACTCCAGGGACTGGGTGTAGGCTTCTGCAAGAATGGACTTGCTGCTTCCTGAGCTGGGGAAGGCAGAGGGTAGAACAGGCCAGGCCAGTTCCGTTGTGGACAAGACAGTCCTCCTGGGCTCCCAAAGTACACAAGCATCTAACCCCCACCCCAATCTCTCCTCCACCCCAGCCCTTCCTCCTGGATCCCTCACCATTTCTGCCACTGCTTGGGTTTCTTCTCTGTTACTATGATAAAACACTCAGACTAGAAGCAACCTGGGAAGGAAAGTGTTTATTTGGCTTTTTCTTTTAGGTCACACCCCAACATAGAAGGAGTTCCGTGCAGGACCCAGGGCAGGCACTGAGGCAGAACCCTTGGAGGAAAGCTGCTCACTGGCTTGGTCAGGTTCATGCTCAGCCAGCTTTCTCATACAGCCCAGGTCTACCTGCCTAGGGATGGTACCGCCCACAGTGGGCTGGATCCTCTCACAGTAATCGTACATCAAGACAATCTCTTATAGACATGGCCACAGGTCAGTCTGATCAAGGCAACTCCTCATTTAAAGTTTCCATTCTCAGAAGACTCTAGGTTGTGTCTGGTTTATAATACAGACTGAGCAAGATGCCTGCTCTCCCTGACGCCCTCTGTCCTTCTGCAAGCACTCTGCTAAAACCAATTTTTTCCCAGTGCTCTACCAGTACTGGTCTTTCTGCTTTGCTTTTGATTTCCAATCACTCAGCCATGACATCGGTGGTGATGGGAGTTTTCAGTGGCCTCTCATGGTTCCGTCACCAGCCTTTGTGCCGTCATTTGCCCTTCATCCCTAAGTACGTTCTTTAGAGTCTTCAGACACTCCCCCCCTCCCCTGTGCACAGATGACACCCCCACCCCTCCACTGGTGAGTGGGCAGTCTTCACCCCTTTACCAGGAGTGGAAAGGCATATAGGTGACAGGGAGGAATGTAGTGGATGTCTTTGCTGGAGTCTGGTCTGTAACAGACCCTCATTGGTACAAAATGGCAAGAGAGACTATTATCAGTGGTTTGTCCAGTCTTGAGACCAGAGCAGGAAAGGCACCAGCAGCATCGCAGACAGGCCTGTTGTCCAGGTCCCCTGCCCTCGGTTGGGTCTCAGCCCACACACACTGTAGGAAAGTGTGAGGCTTTCAGACAGGAAGAAAACAGGAAGCAGTCAGGTATGGTGGCTTATGCTTTCATAATACCAGCACTCAGGAGCCTGACGCAGGTGGATTGCTGTGGAGAAAAGTCTGGTCTGGGACTATATAGTGAATCCCAGGCTAGCCTGAACTGCAGCATGAGACCCTTAAAAAAAATCCCCAAACCACAAAAAGCACCTTGACTGAACCAGAAGTTAGGTCAAAGCTAGGGGATCGTATCTGTCTTTCAAGTATGTTGTGATTTCTAGTTTATGAGCATTCCTGAGCTTTCCAACAGGAAGCATATTCTACTTAAACTTGATTGGGGGACATACTGCAGGTCTCTTCGTACCTTAGTCTATGTATGTGTGTCTTTCTGTGTGTGTGTGTGTGTGTGTGTGTGTGTGTGTGTATCTTTCTCTGTACATATGTGTCTGTGTGTATCTCTGTGTGTATGTGTGTATTTGTGTGTATATCTATGTCTGTGTATGTGTCTGTGTGTGTCTGTCCCTCTCTATTTCAGAATGAGGATGTGCCTATACATTGACAGTTTTTCCCCCTAAAACCTGCCCAGAAAGAAGACTGGCCCCTGCACAAGCTGGAATGCTCATCCATGGTTGTTTTTGGGGAGAACTGGAATCCTTCAGAGACTGTACGGCTCACAGCAAGGATTTTGGCCAAACAGGTGAGGAAATGTGAGAATGTTCTGCTACTTGAATTTTCATTAAAGATCACAATGATGATTGGCTGAGCGAGGCTACACTAAGCTGCCCTAGGCTGAGCATGTGGCTAACTGTCCTAGGAGTTCAGCTCCAGTCACACCCACAAGTGATGGGAATGCACTTGGCCAAGCTTTGCTTGTATCTCCTTCTTACCCCAGAAGAGGAACATACCCATAGCAGCTCAATCCAGAGCTTTCTTTGGGATTTGTTCATATAGAAAGGCTTTATAGCATGAAAGACCATACCTGTGAAACTCTCCTAGAGCTTCCAACGAACCAGGCTGGTCAGGGAAGCTTTGTGAGTTCTTTTCTTTGCTATGTGATGTGTGGAGGTAGCCTGTCCCTTTTCTCGTGAGTCACTCTGTACCTCTGCTGCCTTCCTGCCTATGTGTAGACAGGTAAGGACCCAGAGGGAGGCATAGGGATTGTGCACAGGCAAAGAGGAGTGTGTGGGAGTAGAACCAGGCTGAGGAGGAGTCCAAGGACGTCTCAGGACTGTTTATTGATGTGCGGTCAGTCCTTCCCAAGCACGTGAGAATTGCATGTTCCCGTCTGCAGAGGCCTGGGTCCTGAAGTCAGTGGGAAGACTGGAGGGGCTTATCTCTGATCCACTGACAGAGAAGGGAAACAGTGTGTCTGTGGAGGGTAGAGGCCTGCTGTCTGTCCTTGTGCCTTGGCAGCGAGGCCTCTGAGCTGCAGACTGGTTTGAAGGCTTCATCCACTGACTCTCTTCCCCCTCCCAGCTCGCACCCCCTCTTCCAGTCCAACGCTGTTGTTCTAATCTGATTGTAACGACTGGGGTGTGCTTGTCCCCAGATCAAGTTTAGGATCCCGAATATATAAACAGCAGTGGAACATTCTAGAACTCTGAGGTCATCTTCCCACTGTGTTCAGCCGGGGTTGGGTGACTAAAAGGACTGGCTCTGAGTAAGTGGAGCAGGAGTTGCCTGCAGACTAAGACCCAGAGATGAGGGAGGGTTTTTTTTGTTTGTTTGTTTTTTTGTTTGCTTGTTTGTTTTCTGGAGAAGGCCAACTACCCCTTCCTAAATCAAAGTTCTCTGTGAGTTAATGGTCGATGTGACTGGTGCAGTCTGGGGTAACCGGTCCTTTAGATTGTAGTAAGGCCTGCCCATTGGGAGACTAGTCTCTTCCTCCCCTGCCCTCCCAGGGTCTCTGGCAGTGCTGTGTTAAGGACTCAGAAGGGACTTGTCTGCCACCCTGTCACCCCTGGGTAGGATGACTTCTTACAGAAGTGTGCCTTGTGATTGGAGGATGTCCACTCTGGTGGCTCCCAGGTGAGCAGTCTGAGAGCTGGGTGAGTTTAGAGGTTCCCTTCAGTTTCTGTTATAATTACCGCTAATCAACTGTTAAATAAAAAGGTACCTCACCATCTTTTCATCCCCGTAGGAGTAGGTGATTAAAAAAAAACCAGACCATTTGTATTCCAGGAACCTGCAAAGGATTAGGGGAGACAGGCGACCAACTACCCAAGGGGAGCTTAGCGTGTTAAGGAGGAGCTGAGAGGCCGCTAGACCAGCCACCTGTATCCCCAAATTGAATGGCCAGATTACAAAGCCCAGGCCTCAGGCCAGCTCCTGAGCTCCGCGTTTGAACTCTTGTCAACACCAAGTTTATTCATGTTCTCAAAGCCTCGTGGGTTCACTATTGTTCGCTCCTCCTAGGGTGTCTAGAACAAAGGCAGCGTGCGTTTCAAGTGAGGCTCCGCTTGCAGATACAACCCAGAGTGCTCCTTTTGAAATGTGGAATTTGAGATCATTTTAGTGGATGCTTAAAGAAAGCGGGAAATGGATGGGGTTTCATTTTGTCCCTTTTTAGAAGGAGAAGTAATAAATAGTATGGTCTGTCCACAGACTCAACGCTTTCAAGTCAGAACCCTAAAAATTTGCCTTCTGGCCCCGTTCGTTTCTGTAATGAGCATTTCTGAGCCTACTGTGTGTGCAATGTGTCAGGGTGTTAGGGATACAGTGGACCCTTTCAAAGGCTTTTAAAATAAGCCCTTTGGATCTGGAGGTTGGACAGACTCAGCGCCAAGTGTGGACTCCTCGAGTAGATGTCTTCCTTGAACCTGGCTGTGTTGTCTTCATGTGGACATAGCTAGGAAAGTGCTGTGTCTGACCTCGGGCATTGACATTCCTTTCTGATTTTTGTCTCCGATTACTAGAAAATCCACCCAGAGAGGACACCTTCAGAGAAACTGTTGGCTGTGAGGGAGTTTGAGTCACGTACGTATGTCTCTGATGGGCACACTTCTATCTTAGTCACAGATTTAATGTGCACCCAGGGCAGAAATAACTTGTTCTCAATAAGGATGGTAGCTTTCAAAAACAAATGCTCTTAGTCTTGTTTCTCCCACGAGTGTACAAGTCTATCAGGAAACGATGGGGGTGTCGGAGCTCATGAGGTAGCCCTCTCCTGCTCCGTGTGCTGGTTGGGTCCTAACAGCACTACAGTCTAGGAAATAGCTGATGTCTGTGTGTGCGCATGTGCATGTGTCCGTGCACGTATGCAGGTGTTCATGCACTCACGTACAGGTTTGTGTGGAAGTCAGAGGACAACCTTGGGCGTGCCAGTTTACCAACTGAACGGTTTCCTCAGCCCCCTCAGGATGGCCTTACCAAAAGGCATTAAGTCAGGGCTATCCAGCTGCTTGACTGTGACCCAGATCCCAGATCCCAGGGGCCAAAAGTAAGGGACACTGGGGCTGGATGTCATTTACAGTTACATCTTTCTTACCTCACTGTGGCTCGTGGTCAGTTGGAATGTTACTCATGAGTGACATCTGATTGATGGAGGAAGAGACGGTTTTTCAGACACACCAAGTCATGGGGAAAGTGTTCTCTGGGGCTGGACGTGGTGCCCCCCACCCCCGCCCACGCTGTTTATAACAGGAAAGACACAGGGTTTCTGTGGTAACTGGTTGTTTCCCATAGATCTGGACAAGCTAGACAACGAGAAGAAGGATCTCATCCAGAGTGACATCGAGGCTCTCCATCAGTTCTACTCCAAGCACCTGGAATTCCCTGACCATGACAGCCTCGTGGTGCTCTTCGCTCAGGTAAGGGTGCCAGCCCCTGGGAAGACCTTCCCACAGTAGCTCATGAGGGCATCTACCTGACAGGGTCCTGGACCCCTGGGAAGAGGGCACACGTGCAGCCCCGGGGGTTCACCGGACCAGGTCAGTGAGAGACCTTTTCTCAAAAATCAAGGTGGACAAGGGCAGAAAGACACCTCAGAGGTTAAGAGCATCTGTTGCTCTTTTGAGGACTTGGGTTGGGTTCCCAGCACCCATGCGTTGGCTCACAATCATCTATAACTCCAGTTCTGGGAGATCTAGGCCCTCTTCTGACCCCCACAGGTACCAGGCACGCATTGTGCATACATACAGGCAAAGCATTCATATAGGTAAAATAAAACAAAAAGCATGGACAGTGACTGAGAAACAATACCAATAATATGGGTTGTCCTCCGTCCTTCATGCCACATATACCTACACATGAAAACACACCACATGGAGACACACACCCACGCCACATGGTAAAAACACACTAAGCATTATTACACATGGAAGGGAGAAGTGAGTTTTCCCTCAGTTCAGCTCTAGTGATATCCACTTTTAATGCTTTAGTGGATTATCCACAGACCTAGTGTTTATGTCGCTACATCTAAACCATGATTATCATAATCAGAAAGTGACTACTTGACTACTTATACAAGGAGTCATGGCTTCCAGTTACAAGTAATCAGGTGGAAGCCAATAGTCTCCCTTGCGCCCACACCTGGGTTTGCAACACACACACACACACACACACACACACACACACACACACACTCCACCAGGATCTGTTCCTTACTGTCTCACTGTTGTGATGAAAGACTCAACAAGCAACTTAGGAAGGAGTTTATTCTGGCTCATGATTTGAGGGTGCAGTCCACAATGGAAAGGTGGGTGGCTGGGGTTAAGGAGAGCATCGGGACTCTTCATTCAGTCCAGACCCTTGTCCATGTCATGATGCCACACACATTGAGGGTAAGCCTTCCCTCTTTGGTTGACCTAACCTAGGCACCCCTCAGACATGCCCAGAGGCTTGTTTCTGGAGCAAATCTAAATGCTGTCAATATTAATCATCAAGACACCCAAAGGTGATTGGTGTGGGTGAGGGCAGAGAGTGCCCTTGGAGCCTGGATATGCAGGTTTTCCTCACCGGGGCATGCTTACATGAGACGGTGAAGTTTCTCACAAGCTGTGGGAAAGCAGACCTCCCTTTAACAGAGTGACTCCTATTGGCAGGCCTTCCCGGTGTTGATGTGCTTGGCTTATAGCACTCACGTGAGCAACTACATACATCAGAGCCAAGTGCATATGTAGAAAAATGAAGTGAGTCATTTGTGTGCCTGAGGGAACACACACACAGGTCTGGGTGTGTGTAGGCATAGGCATACCTGTGTGTAACTAGGTAATTTATTCCTTATAACCGTTACGTTGATTAAATTTTAGTATCCCTTCCAAAACCGTTCGTGCACACATTCATGCTTCATTTCTGCTTTTCTTTTAATAGGATCTCATATAGCCTAGGCTACACTCAAACTATTTAGCCAAGGATGGACATTAAACTTCTGATTCTCCTGCCTCTACTTCCCGAGTTCAGGAATTACAGGCAAGCACCAGCACTCCCATATATTCCATGTGTAGATTTTGGGGGAAATTCAGTACCCCTGAAGAAAATGCTAAAGCAAAAAAGAGGTGTGGCCCAGGCCCACCTTACCCTCTGACCCTGCCCCGGCCCCCAGCTGTGTGTGTGCTGTCCTGCCCTTGAGCCTTTGAGGCAGCTCTGGAGGCTTCTGTAGTGTTCTGGCAGCAGCTGGCAGCTGAAGGTGACTGCAGGCCTCTGAGCTGTGTTTTCATCACTCCAAACCTGTGCGTGGCTGTGAAGTATATTTTTGGTGCGCAGCCTACATCTAGTTTAAATGCTAATTATGAGAATAGCTTTAGCAAGGCACTTACGCCTGATTTGACTGGAAAAGAAAGGACTGCAGCTCATGCATCTTTCTTAATGTGCAAGTCCCCTCTTTTTCTCTAGGGATATCTAGGAAGGGAGGGGAGGCTGGCAGGAAAATCACCAGGCAGTTTGGCTCAAACACCATCACCGAGTCTGCAGAAGGGAGAGAGATGACACTCAGGCTCACAAGAGAATATGCACACACACTCCCACATGATAAGGGGAGGGGCAGCAGGGTAAAGACACTGGTGAACGTGCCCTCCTGGGGGGATGGAGTAGGCTGATGCAGCCAGGGTCACCACAGCGGAGGGGCTGCAGATAAGCCGATCAAGGGTCCGTTTCCAAAGGAGCCGACGTCCCGCCACCTGTTTTGATATTTGATACTTCTTCTTCTTTCTTTCACTCTGATTTAGCAGGCATTTATCGTCGGCCATTGTGGGTGTCACACTGAGGCCGGCGACCAGCAGGAGAAAGCCATTGTGCTTCATACTCAGCCAGTAATACCTAGGAATCGAGTTCAAGCTCAGAAATTTTGCTGAATGGAAGACCATTCCGATTAATTCTTACCTAATGTGGGTTGGCAGCCATTGGTTAGAGTACCAGCTGTGCACTTGGTCAGCATGCTTGCAGTCAGCCTGAAGAGATAGCCCTGCAGAGTTCATTACTTAGGGACCCCTGCCTCTGGGATTGATTAACAAGCCTGTAGCACCTCCTGTTTCTTTGTCCTCCTTCTTCCCTCCCTCCTGCGCTCCCCCTCTTCTTTCTTTTTCTTCCTCTTCCTTCTTGCTTCAAGTACTGCAAGTAAAATTTTAACTTTCACTGTGGTAAGTGCCAAGATTCCTAAACTTCTCCAATAACACTTTAGCTTTATGTGAAATTACCACACTCACAGTTAATAAATGCAGCTATCGTGAGAAACGGTGAGGCTGGAGCAATTACTCAGCAAGTAAAGCCCTTGCCACGCAAGTGTAAGGACCCAAGTTCAGATCCCAGGACCCCCATACAGCTAACCATAGCCATGAGCACCAGCTAACCCCAGCAGTGGTCCTACAGCAATAAGAGGGGTAGAGAAGGAGCACTCAGAAGCTTGCAAGCCAGCAAGCCTGCCTTCTGCTGCAGCAAACAAGAGACCCGGTCTCAGATGAGGGCTGATGCCTGAGGTTGTCCTTGAACCTACACACTCGCACATGCGCACACACATACACATACACGTGCACACACTTACGCACGTACAAACACAGGCATGCACAGTGCACTCACAAGCACCCATGGACACAAGCACACACCATCCCAGCTCAGGGGTAGAAAGTTTTTAGAAGAAGCAACATAGTCTGGTGTGCAGAAACCACGCTTTATCAGAGTGCCCCGCCTGGCTCCCTCGATGCTCCTCACATCTCACACATCCTTGAACAGCCATGTGCACCTGGGAGCTCTGGTTTCCATAGTTGTAAGGTAGGCTGCTGTATTCCCACTAGCAAGATACCGTTCTGAGATGGACCTGTCACTGGGTTCTGAGGCTCTCTAGTTAGGCCAGGCAGACAGCAAAGGAGCTCCAAGAATCTGTCCGTCTCCACCTCTTCTGTGCTGGGATTACAAGTGTACACTACAGGGATCAAACCCAGGTCCCCATGCTTGCAAGGCAAGAACTTCTGACTGAGCTGTCTCCCCAGCCCAACTCTGACCTTTTACCCTCAGTGCTCGCAAAGGTGAGGACCAAGTATCGATTTGGCTGAAGTATGAAAGACAAAGTCTCATTGCCTTAGTCAGGGTTCGTCATTCCCCTTCCCTTTAGAAGAAGTTGCCACCTTAGCTCCTCAGGTGGACATTGGGTTACAAGCTTCCTTTTCTAAGGGATTCCCCCCCCCCCCCCCACCGTCTCACACACACACCATGGTCTCATTGGAGCTCTTGCCATGAGGCAGCCTGACTTCTTTCCAAAGGGACAAGACTTCAATCCCTGAAGCCCCATCACACACACACACACACACACACACACACACACACACACCTCTCTGCAACTCTGAGGGCGCTCTGAGCACAAGGAGAGGATCTTTGACCCCAGCATGTCTGCTTCTGTTTGTTGACACACTCAGAGATGATGAGTAAATTTTATTTGGACAAAGGCTGCCATGGCCACAGAAACACCTTCAACAAGCCGGAATGTCTTTGATAACTTGGTGAGGGCTAAGCTGAAGAAATGACGTGCAGTGGGGGAGGGGATCTATAACTGAGGGTTCTCCCCCCCCCCCAACCCTGCCCCCTGTTCTGCTGCAGGTGAACTGTAATGGCTTCACCATTGAAGACGAGGAGCTATCTCATTTGGGATCGGCGATATTTCCTGAGTAGGTTGAGTCTGACTTCGTTTCTTTCCCTTTGTACTTATTTAACACTAATTTGATTTCTTTTACATAACCCACCTGACTGCGTGTGGCAGACATGAAACTCCAAGTGAATTAAGACAGCTTTTTAATCTGTCAGATTTCAAAATATTTCCCCTCCACTTAAGGATCCGGAGGTGGCAGTTAGCAGAGTGGTGGCGGAGACATCCCACCAGGCCCAGAGCTGTTGTTAAGAAGTATCTCGCAGAGAAGCCTGTGGCTTGCTGGGAAGCGTGCTCTCTGCGGGCCTGCGGCTCTGGAGATCTTGTTTCTTATGCTCAAAGCAAGACATTAATTGCACATGCAAGGATTAACCGTCGTTTAGGTAGAGGATGTATGAACTCTTGTGCATCTGCCTGTTTTGGAAAGCACCAAAACTTGGTGAGGGCTAAGCTGAAGAAATGACGTGCAGTGGGGGAGGGGATCTATAACTGGAGGGTTCTCTCCCCCCCAACCCTCCCCCCTGTTCCGCTGCAAGAGAGTGGCGTTGTTTGGAGGGGTGTTAGGTTGAGATAGTAGACTAGAGAAAGTTTTCAAAGCATTATTGGGCATTCCCCCTCCTGACTTCAGGAATATCTGGGTGATTCCTGAAAGGCCAGCTAGATATGTAGAAATTCCAGCGCAGTTGTCCCTGTCTCACAGGTGGAGCCAGGGAAGCCTTCTCGAGCCCTGAACGGATCCACTTCACAATTCCACCATATGAGGGGGGAGGTGTTTGGGGTTCCGTTGAAGTCCACTAGGGATGCCTGCTGCTCCTCACCTGCCTGGTACATGCACCAGTTCCGTGTGTGTGCGTGTGTGTGTGTCTGTCTGTCTGTCTGTCTGTCTGCTGGGCTGCAGACATCAGGGAAGTCAGGAGAAAGGGAGCTGAGTGAGTAGACCCTGGCTTCTGCAGCTTTCTCCAGAAAGAGAAAAGGTGCTGGTGTTGGTCCTGAGGCCAAGGTGAGGTCAGCTGCAGGCAGAACCGTGGGGAGGACCAGAGTGCCTCTTGGCGGAGATTCTCTTAGACTTTTGTAGTTGGGAAAAGGACAGAGAAAAGGACAGGCATGGGCCCTGAGAAGACAGCCCAGGCAGCCGTTGAAGTCTATGCTGTGACCTGTTTATGAATGACTGAGGATGTCTGAGTCTGAGACCTCACCATGTCCCATGGTGGTCAAAGATGACAACTGTGGACCCTGAATTGCTTACCTGTTTGTATTTGCACCTTCCCCACCACCTCTGTTCAGAGAGAGACAGCCTAGCACTTCTCCAAGATGGTTCTAGAAACCTGCTATTTGTTGCTTTTAACATGCACCCTTGGGAACTTGGCCTAGCAGACATCCTGGCACCTGGGGCCCTATGCATCCCTGTAGGACTCTTAAGTAGGCTGTTGTATAAGGTAGAGATGCCCCTCCCCAAGAACAAGACCAAGAACCTGTTCATGCCAGGTGTAAAGCGAGCCACCCACTCTGCTCAGACCTCTAGCAGGCAGAATAGAGGAGGGTCACTTCCCTCCAGGACACACCACAATGGGGCAGTAACCTTCAGTGGTCCCTAGACCCCTTTGCTTTTTTGAATCCTGGGGCAAGCAAGAGAAGGGTTCTGGTCTCTCATGGGTCAGGCAGTGCTGGCTCTCCCAGTGGTGACATGGACAGGCTTACCCACCAGAGCATAAGACCTGGTTTCTGGGCATTTTTAATTGGGGAAAAATCCTTTGGGACTGAAATCACATCAGTGTGTGATTTCAAAGGCAGCATCTGTGAGATCAAGCACCTTCCCCTGTAGTTTAGAAATTTCTGTTCTCAGAACTTTGACCTTGAAATAATCAGAAAGCTCAAAGCATCTCACCTAGGCGAGTCTCTCTCCTGTCACTGTCCCTAAAAAGCAGACAGCAGCGGGAGCGGCCATGTCCCAATTTCCCAGATTTGGAGATTGAGGTGCTTTTCTGGGACCCCGAGGGAGGGGGGATCACAGCCCGTCCTCCCTCAAGCTCAACATCTGAAGGGAACGTTTGAGAAATGATCCACTTAGAGCAGCCCCTTTGTCTTGCACCTGTGTGTACATGGGGACAGTGAGCTGCAGGCATTGTCATGTGAGTCTGCCTATCCAGATGGGATACTTACGATGGTTGTTTGCGTATAGTTAGAGATCAGATTTCACAGGAGAATTTCATATTTCAGTACAGTGAAAAGGTAGCATGTCAGATGTCCGAGCTGAGGATGCCGCTCGCGTTGGTAGAGTGCAGGCCTAGCGTGTATTGAGCCTTAGGTCTAGGCCCCAGAACTGCATAGATTGGGTGTGACAACACATTGGAGGATCAAGCCTTCAAGGTCTCAAAGTGAATTTATAGTGATTTTGTTGACCAGTCTGGGCTACTGGAGACCCTTTCTTAAAAAACAAAACAAAAAGGCTAGATAGTATTCCAAATGCACAGTGAGCATGCTCTTCAGATGCTCTGAGCTGGCTGTCTATAAACTTTTAACCTTCTTACATAGGCTCAGTTCCTCTTACCCATCAAACAAGTAAGCAGTGAGTTATTTCAACAGCCAGTCCATGGCATTCAGACAATTTGGGTTTTCTCTTTTGATTGGCAGTGTCGCATTGATGAATCACAGCTGCTGCCCGAATGTCATTGTGACCTACAAAGGGACCCTGGCAGAAGTCAGAGCTGTACAGGAGATCCACCCAGGAGATGAGGTGAGAGAGCAGTCATGGTGCTCGGGCACTGGACTCTGGCTGCTGTGACAGGCAGAGCAACCAGATCCACGAGGTACCACTCTGGTGAGCAGCTAAACTGTCCGTCCCTGGGCCTTTCCTGGGTGATCTTACCAGATTTGGGACCTGGCTTGATGTTCCTCACCGAACACATGGGTGCTTGCCATTTCCTTTGGCCAGATAGAAACAAGAAATACATTTGAATTAAATTCTTCCCCCCCCCCCCCCAATTCACTGTTTTACTTTGTGTGTCTGAATGGTTCACTTGCATGCTTGTCTATGAACACCTGCTGGATCCCGTAGACCTGGGGTTACAGTACCAGGTGGACGCTGGGAATTGAACCTGGGTCCTCTGCAAGAACAAGTTCTCTTAACTTCTGAGCTCTCTCTCTAGCCTTCTGCAGTGAAGTTCCTATCTAAGATTTACAGTCTGGGAATCCCTGTTGTCAAACAGTTGGCTAATGAGTTCTTTCCTGACCCATAACACCCTAGAAAGCTCTGTGTTTGTTACTGTTCTTCTTGTGGTGATAAAATGCCCAACAAAAGCAGCAAGTCAAGGAATGGCCTTGCTCTGTGGTACAGTCCTGTCCAGCTAATGGACGACATCAGTGTCAACCACCACAGCACTGGAACAGAGAGCCTGGCAGTTGCTGAGGAGGCACAGTCCACAAGGCCTGTCTTCACTGATTCCTTCTTAGAGGTGGCCGGTCACATGACCCAGATCAGGAAGCAGAGGCACTCAGCTCTCAGGCACTCTGCACTCAGTCAGGAGGCTTCAACTTCCTTCCCTTATGTAGTAGAGGAGCTAGAGAGAGCCACATGCCTTACCACCCATTCCCTGAACCGCTTCTCTCTGTGGCTGTGTATTATGCTTTCTGGGTTCCATTTTGAACCCGTAATGCTGTTATGAAGGACATGTCTGACTGCTTAAAACTTTAAGTAGAGTTCTCAGTGCTAAAGTAACAAAAGCTTTGATTTCTCTGGAAGGTTTTAGCAGCTCACAGCTGACACTCAAATCCAGTCTGGAGTCAAGATGTTGAGGGCCCTGACTGGGTTTGTGGAGATGACCCTGAGGCATCTTTTAAACCAAGAATGAAATGGCCAGCCTGGCTCTAGACTACCTAGAGAGGCTGTTTGAGCCACGGATGGTGCAGCTGGAGTGGCCTTTGTCGCCATCTTCTGGAGGCTTCTGTTGATTGCATTGTGTGCCTGTTGTGTCGGGGGATCCCTGTGTGGCAGGGAAGGGTTGGCTGCTGTTTCTTTCTTAGCTGGCATGCAACCACTGATTGTCCATATAACTTCAGTTTGGGGAAGTTGGTACCTCCCAGGTTATTTGCCCTCAGAGAGAAAGGAGCTGATCCCTCTAGGTTCCTGGCATTAGATGGAACCAACATATGCCCCAGGCTTGTTTCTTGAGTCAGGAGGCACTTGCTACCACAGCACCTAGCCCTGTGCTGGTGTCCCTAACTGCCTGGCAGGCCCATGGACCTTGCCACACTGGTGACTTTCAGACAATGCCTGGCTGTGTGGGATGCAGGCATCACTGTCCCTTTGATGGGAACTGCCTAACGGCCACATGTGTCCAAGAATAGCTATGAAATCCTCTAACACAAGCTCGTAAACGTATTTAAAATATTACAAATTCTTTGTGATTTTTTTTTTTTAAAAAAAACTTGATTGCGTGCTTCTCAGGTATGAGCTAGTTAAATAATGGCATCATATTGCAGTGTCAAAATGTTGAGTACACCCATAAGGGCTGATGCTTCGGGTCTTAGTTCCAGACCCTTCTGTAAAAGGCAAAGCCAAGAGAATGAAGGGACCCAGAGTGGCCGCTTCCGTGTTCCATGGCCAGCAGGGTTGCAGCTACTGCTGTGCATCCTGGAAGCCATGTGTGCCACACAGTCCCAGGGAGAGAGCTGCTCCTCCCATTCCCCCCAGCCTTTGCTGTATGTGATGTCAGGGGAAGGGTGGGCAGACCAAGGGGTTTTGGGCTTTGTTCTCCCATGCACATGCCCAGCCTTGGCCTGATCTTTGGTGAGGGAAGGTGAAGGGTCCTTCTTCCTCTTAGTTGCCAGAGTAGGGACTGAGCATATAGACCTCTGGCCACCACAAGGAGACAGGCACAGCTCCACAGCCTCTCAGCCAAAGTAAGCAGTGGTGGCTCTTCTGGGCCTGCTGCCCCTCTCCCACGTCAGAGGGTGGCAAAGCCACATGAGTGGTGAGAACTGCATTCCCCGTGCAGACCTCTGGCCTCTCATGTCCCAGGTGTTCACCAGCTATATCGACCTGCTGTATCCGACAGAAGACAGGAATGACCGCTTAAGAGACTCCTATTTCTTTACCTGTGCCTGCCGGGAGTGTACAACCAAGGACAAGGTCAGTTCACTGACAGGACAGAGGAGGTCTCCGCTTCCAGCCTTCCCCAGCCTCCCCTGACCTGTCTCCCCACACAGAGGGCATTTTGACCCGGAGGGAATCCAGGTAGACAAAGCCCCACTCAGATCGGCTGCTCAGTGGGAGAAGGACCTGCTGGATTTCTGTTTCTTAGAAAATCACCTGGGCGGTGAAGATGGCCCTCAGCAAAGTACTGCCTCTGCAGGAACCATTCTGAATACAATCTCCACAGCACGTGTAAAAAAAGACAGATGAGATGAAATAAGCTTACAACCCCAGCACTGTGGTGGAGGGAGGGACCACTGGAGTCTATTTGTGGGGTCCAGACCAGTGAGATGCCCTGTCTCAAAACGCAAGGTGGGAGGTGGGGTGATTGCTGGGGGCTGCATGTTTCCAGTGCCCGTATAAAAGGGCACATGTCACCATGTGTGGCTGCAACCACAGCACTGGAGGGTGTGTGTATGTTGGAGATTGTTGGGGGTTGGGGTTTACTGGTTACCAGTGTAGCTTCAGGTTCAGTGTAAGGTGAGAGAGAACAGGGTACTTGTTATCCTCCTCTGCCCCTTGTGTTTGTGCCCAGGCATGCCCCTGACACACACACACACACACACACGCACGCACGCACACACGCACAAAACCAAGGTAGATGGCAAGTGAGGAATGACACCTCATGTTGACCTCTGGCCTCCACATAGGTAGGCACACACATGTACATGTACACACACATACACACAAAATTCTTTCCAAAGTGATGGGAGGGGGGAAACATCTAGGAATCAGGCTCAGGCGTTTTGGACTTGTCACCAGGTTCTACATGGCACACACTGTTGGTTTTCAGGGCCAGGCCTGGCCACTGGTTGGTCCTGACAGACAGGCAAACACAGACATGGACCCCCAGAAAACACAATTGGGATCCTGCCTAGGGAAGACTGGTCAGAAAGCTCACGTCTTTGTTTTTATAAAAAGGGAACAGAGCATGGGGTCCCCTCTAGATCTAGAACCTCTGCCTCTGTGAGAACCCAGGAATGACATCTCACACTATGGATATCCCCTCAGGACAAAGCCAAGGTGGAAATCCGGAAGCTCAGCAGCCCGCCGCAGGCAGAAGCCGTCCGAGACATGGTCAGATATGCGCGCAATGTCATCGAGGAATTCCGGAGGGCCAAGCACTACAAATATAACCTTGCTGTGTGTCTGTGTGGGGCATACCACCGTGTCTCACTGGCAGGGTGTGGTGGGAGCCTGGGAGGAGAGAGGAGGGGAGGAGGGGAGCAAACGTTTGAAAGGAAGATGGTCTCCCGTGGGTGTGAGGAAAACAGATGGCTCACAGCAGAATATCCGCTCTGCCAGCAGTTCAGGGGACTGTCCTCACTAGACTGTAGTGGTCAGGAGTGCCACATGAGGGAAGGCCACCTCCTGGAGCAGCCATGGTGTTGATGTTTTAGGACAGGTAGGCACAGTGCTAGGAGCCTTGCTCAGCCCCATCCATGGCACACTGACTAGTGACCATTGCTACCTAGCCCATGAGGAAAGAGCTCCTTACACACACGGCCACTTCTCAGGGACACTGTTGGTGGTGGCAGGTCTAGGGTTTTGGTCAGCAGAATCCGTGTTCTCACACAGTACTGTGTCCTTGGGATTTGAAAAGAGCTGGGATTTGCATCCTGGAGGGCAGAAGAGGAAACATTTGTTTTCTCGCTCTGCTTCTTCCCCCCTCCATCTCTTTCTTTTCTCATTATTAGGGATTGAACCTAAGGCCTTGCGCATGCCCAGCAGATGCGAGGCCGCTGGGCTGTGTCTCAACCCCACCGCCCACCCCCACAGTCTCTCATTTCTTTTTTTATCCAGTTGTTTGTTGAGAACCGTGCAGCAGGAGGATGGTAGGCTGGGCAGTAACTCGGGTGTTGTCTGGAGTCTTCAGGTTTTATTTTGAGACATGTTTTCATGGCATGATCCAGGCTGACAGTGAATGCCTTCCACAGCCCAGGCAGGCTTTGAACCCGAATTCTTTCCTTCTTCTGCCTCCTGAACAGCCTGGGTGGCAGCCTACACCACCAGGCCCGTGAGGCACACTGCTTCCTAGTGTAAGAAGCCTTTTGAGAGCCTGGGCTTTCTGTGCTTGGAAAACGTTTCTGTGCGGGCACAGCTTCCTTACTTGAGGTCCTGGGTTGCTCGGGCTCCCAGCCTGGATGAGGGTTTGAATTTTCCAAAGATGAAGGATTCCATCCTCGCTATTGGTCTGTGCTGACTCCAGCATCCGCAGGACCAAGAAGGTCTTTGCATTTCTCTGGTTTGTTTCTTCAAGGGAATTTAATTTCCTTTACTTCTGTTTCCCAATCTGTACTTTACCCTGGAGGTAAGGGTGGGTGGAGGGGAGGAAAGGCCCCACCCCACCTGGGACGCTGCCTGTTTCCTTGACACTGCAGCACCCCCTAGTGAGCTGCTGGAGATCTGCGAGCTGAGCCAGGAGAAGATGAGCTCGGTGTTCGAGGACAGCAATGTGTACATGTTACACATGATGTACCAGGCCATGGGCGTCTGCCTCTACATGCAGGACTGGGAAGGAGCCCTGAGGTATGGGCAGAAGATCATCAAGCCGTACAGGTGAGTGTCGAGCGGAACTGGGTGGCTCGGGATGAGCATGGGGGCTGTCTTCTGCCCTGAGCTGGTGGAGTCATGCCTAGGATAAGTTTGGCTGCTTGGTACCTACATCTGCATGTAGGTCCAGGACTTCTCCACACTGAGCCTGGCTCCTCCATCCTCCCAAGAAGCTCCCTCAGAAGGCAGCGTGTCATCGGTTACCCGCAGAAGTCCACTCAGGCTAGGGTTAGAAAGCCAGTAGTTTACATCTGTGCTCACCTGCCTTTTCTTTGTCAAATGGCACTTGTGACTTGGTGAGTGGGGGCAGGGGACGGGCATGTCCCACAGCCTCCTTCTCAGCCTTCTCCCGCATACCACTTCTGCCTCTGCACACTGCCCAACTGAATTTCACTGGCCTCTAAGATTAACTGTCTGGCCACGGTTACTGGCGTCTCCTGTTCAGTCAAATAAAATGATGAGATTCCCATTTGTAGGAATGCTGACTGAGCCAGAGAAATGGCCCATCCTATTGGGTTACCAGACGTTAATGTGGGAGACAGGAATCCAAAGCACTGTCATCTCATGTGGCCAGCCACTCCAAAGCAGAGACCCCTCACCTTTCCCCAAGGCTTGCACATGAGGCATTTGGGGGATGTGCTGTGGAACCTTGTAAGCACTAGACTGGGAGTCCCCTTCCCCCAGAACATGCCTGCTCATCCTGGTGAGTCTGAGAAGCCCTGGCTCTAAGATTGAGGACTGGAAACTTGCTGTGAGGTCAGTCCTACATCCCCTAATCTCTTCCACCCACTTACCCACTGTGCTCTGGATAGCCAGCAGGGGGAGCCAAAGAGGAAGCCAGGTGTTCAAACCTGCTCCCCGGAATGAGCCAAGTTGGAGACCTCTGACCTTTCCCCTGCCGGTAGAGGAATGAGGAAGTTCCCTGGTCTTAAACCTTCCTCTGAGAGAGGGACCTAGGCATACAGCATCCCAGGCCTCGGATTTGTGGGGAGGGGGATCGGCGCTGCACGACCCAAGGCTTCCTGTAGCAGCAAGCCTCCTCCTGCCTGGGAATTCTGTCTTCAGTCTTCGGGACAGACAGTCAGCATAGACAGAACAGAGCACACTGGCCTGTAGGGTGCACATTTTCCACGTTTGCACACCCACTCACCCACAAGCTATATCCTGGGCCCTGTTTCCGGGGAAATGGGTCACTCTTGAGCGGACTCCATCGGGCAGACCTGAGTTCAAACCAGAGAGAAAACCTGAACTGGACACATGGTTCTGCTAGAGGACAGAGCAGAGCAGAGTTAGAGCGAAGCAAAAGCGAGCGAGCAAGAGAGAGAGAAAGAAAAACCAAGAAACCAGAGGTGTTCTGGCTTCCAAGGACTCAGGGTTAGCAGATAGCTGGGTTCCTCAGATATGCTGTGAGTGTGCACAAGTCTGAGTGCTCGCGCGCGCGCGTGTGTGTGTGTGTGTGTGTGTGTCCCCTGTCTGTCTAGTGGGAGGGAGGAGGTCTCTTTGCCGTCTGTGTGAAAGCAGCATTTGCTTTGATATTTCCCTGGTGCCTTGGTCTGAGTACAGCTGAAATAGATGAGTCTGGGTTAGGGCTGGTTTAGGGTTAGTTGTGTTGATGCACGCTTCTGGGTAAGATTTCCCCTGCAGCCTCACCCAAAAGGAAGCAGCGGGGCTTTCACAGTGCCTCTGATGGTGCACACTAGCCCACCTCACACTCTGCCAGACACCCAGTGGGTGTTGGGGAAGCCTAGCTACTGTAGAGAGCCAGGCAGACTCTGCTGTGGTAACCTGCCATCTCTTCCTTTCCAGTAAGCACTATCCTGTGTACTCCCTCAATGTGGCCTCCATGTGGCTAAAGCTGGGAAGACTATACATGGGTCTGGAAAACAAAGCTGCCGGAGAGAAAGCCCTGAAGAAGGTACATTTGGGGCTTGAGGCTGGGCATCCAAGCAGTCAGATCTGCTTTGCATGTACCCTTGTGCCCTGGGAGGTCAGTGGCTGCAAAAGCTGACGGGGACTCTGGCCATGGCATCCTGGGGTGCTTCCAGCAGATGGAGGTGGTACATGATGCTAAGCCTTGCACTTGGTCTAACCAGGCCCTTCTGGGTAGGAAAACACATATCAAGAGGGCTGAACAAGGGCTGTAAGGAGAGGTTCTACTCTTGGCTTCCTGCCTCTTAGGACCGAGAGTCCAATACCCAGTCTAAAATCAAAGGGCCAGCTCTGGAGAGGCCCTCGGTGTTACTATGTGGCCTGGGGAAATTCTAAAATGAACTTAACCACGATCTCCATTCATCAAAGCCAGTCACACATGGGCTCCCTCTTACAGTACTGAGATAGGCTTTCCAGATGGGGACGGCTCCAGCGGGTTACCTGAGGAGCCTAGGGTGCGTGGTGGTCCTTCATATAGGACCTTTGACTCTGGAAGCTCACCAGCCATGGTGGGACTGAGACTCCTGTGCATTAGGCGCAGGGACACGCAAGCATCTAGTGTGTGTGCTTGTGTGCACTCACATACAGGTGCGCTTACAAATATGGAGACTAGAGGATGGCCTCAGGACAGTCCCCGTGGTTGGCAGGCCCTCTCATTGACCTGCAGGCCACAGATTAACTTAAGCCAGTCTGCCATTGAGCTCCAAGGATCCCCCTGTCACCACCCATGCTGGGGTTACAAGCATGTGCCACCATGCTCAGCTGCCTTATGTGGAAATGGGACTAGGACTCTGGTCCGTGCTTGAGACAGAACTTTCTGAGCTTTCTTGAGACAGCCTGCTGTCTGTGTCGCGAGCCCCTTATGGAAACCAACTCGCTCTCCTGAGATCCGGAATTTCCTTGTGTTTTACATGGACGTTGACAGCATGGTGTTACTTCAGAGTCGGTCTGTCGCTTCACTATGTTTAAATAAATACTGCAGCCACAGACTAGCCCAGTCACTACATTTCCCAAAGCATCCATGGAGATCGAAGACTCAGAGTCCCATAGAATACGTGTGAGTTGTGTGGTTTTCTATTGATGTCACATCTGTTTTCTCAGTGACACCAGGGAAGAGTACCTAGTTAGGTCACCACTGGAAAGCATCATGACATTTAAAACATCTAGAACAGGGCGTTCAGAGCGCGTGGTGAGCCCTTTGTCTCTCCTGAGTATCTTTGCAGGGAGAGAAGGAGCCTGTGAGGGGTGCTTTGCCCACTGTGCCCTGAAGCACTGGCAGGCAGCATGCACCTCTGCAGGGCTGGGTGCAGTTGGCCAGGACTGTGGGACCAGCAGCATGGATGCCAGATGTCAGGTTCACTGCCCCATGTCCTTGCTCTGTCCTAGGCCATTACCATCATGGAAGTAGCTCACGGCAAGGACCATCCTTACATCTCTGAGATCAAGCAGGAGATTGAGAGCCACTGACTGTGCATCCCAGCTTGCCATCGGAAACCTCACTGGTCACCCCAGCCTTCTGCAAAACCTTGCTGTGCTGTGTTTCAGGTTCACTCTCAGCTCTGACCTTAAATTCATTTCCAGTGCTTGCCTTTTCTCTAAGGGCCATGGCATGATTTCACATAATATATATTTTGGGCAGATTGAGCTTTAAAAATGCAATGATTTTCCCTCTGTGCCTGTTGGAATGCTCCTCAGAGCTGACCGAGGAGAGAATAAAAGTTCCAGTCCTTGAAGCCTTGGTTTCTGTGAGGATGCTATGGGTGGGGGCGGGGCTTCTCCATCAGTCCATTAGCCCTGTTCTCTGCTCAGGAGTGGGTTAGTCTTCTTCTGTCTGCAGTTACTGTCACACAGCAGTGCCTCTGGAGGAAGACAGCAGGCAGGAGGGAAGGTGCAGGGAGAGATCATTGGCCCCCGTGCGCCGCCCTGGCACTGGACATGGTCTCTTCCAGACTTCCCCTTGGCACCTTCTGGAGATGCTTCCTGACACCTCCCCTCTCCTTCCATGGACTATTCCCTGTGTAGTTCTCTCCTGGAAAGGTTCCAGGGTAAGCTTTGAGAAGGAAAAAAACTCAAACCATTTCCTTACCAACCATGTGTTGTGAGCAAACACTGGTCTCTACCCCCTACGCCTGCAGGAACCCAGCTCCTTCCAGTCTGGCAGGCTGGACACCAGCGGCCTAGAGCTGTTCATTAGCAGCCTCTAAGCTGAGGAGCATGCTGCCTCCAAGGGCAGGGATGGTTCTCATAGGAAAGCCTCTGTACCCCAGAGAGTGACTTCCCCACATGGTTCTATTAGTCAAACCTAATGGAGGGTCCCTCTGCTTGTCAGTGATGTCACTGTAATGGAGGGTCCTCTGCTTGTCTGTCATGTCACCATAATGGAAGGTTCTTCTGTTTGTCTGTGATGTCACTGTAATGGAGGGTCCCTCTGCTTGTTGGTGATGTCACCATAATGGAGGGTCCCTCTGCTTGTCTGTAATGTCACCATAATGGAGGGTCCCTCTGCTTGTCTGTGATGTTACCATAGTGGAGGGTCCCTCTGCTTGTCTGTGACTGACTATTGATAAGTGTGCTTCCCCCTCTCCTACATATGGTGAGCTCTCAGTGGACCGTACACACTTGGGCTTAGCTGGTAGAATACTTTCTCCTATCGGGTGCAGTCATTCCCTGAGCATCTCCTCTGTGCAGAGCACTGTATATGCCCCCAGTGCATGACTCAGCCAGCCCTGATCTTCATGTTGAGGCACAGTCTTTAAGCTCGCTGATGTGGTGTATATGCTACTGCTGAGCCTCACACAAGCTTGGACTTCCGGCTTTATAACTTATCAAGATTTCAGTTTCTCAGTAAATTAGAAGAGTACCCTCCACCCTGGCCAAGAAGCCACCGTAAAGGGCACTTGGTAAGGCCTATCTACCCACCCCAGGTACACTGAGGCAAACAAGGCAAATCTGACATGGTTTTGTGAGCTGCTTTTCTGGCTTGACTGTGGGACAGTGGGCAGCTTTCTGCACTTAGCGGTTGGTCCGTTCTTTGCAGTGTTAGAGTGCAGCTGTCCTCCCTCCGGACGAATATTCATGGGTATGTGGTGTTAGCCGGGTTCTTTTCTGAGACAGGGCTGTCTGTGGAGGGGAAGGGACGATCTCTGTGGAGCGTTTGCCTGGAACAAAAGCAGTATCTTACCATCTCCCTCCTCAAACTTAGCACTTTCATTCAGGAAAGGCCAAGGTTTTTGGAGCTGTATGTCAGGAACAAGAGCACGTGCACGCGCGCGCGTGCGCGCGCGCACACACACACACACACACACACACACACACACACACACACACACACCTTTCTAGGATCCTGCACTGGCCATTTCCTGGTTTTGCCCATGTCTTCTGAAACTTACAGCCCTGAAGTACACTGGGGTGTTGGTCTGCATTTGTGAAAATACTTCCACCCCGTTCTTTTGATTACACACGGGGAGAGGCAGATCGTTTTCTCTATCTTTAAATGAGAAAACAGCTTTTTCACCTGACTGCAATCTACCCAGAGTTGTTTAATGTATTTAGTTTAGTTTCTGTTGTTGTGATAAAATACCCAGACCAAAAGCAACTTGGGGGGGGGGGGGGGGACGAGAGCTGGAAATGGATGTCTGGACATCCCCAGCTCTACAGAGTGATTCCCCTGTGGCTCATACGTCTTCACATCATCTCAGACCCATGCAAGCCTTTAAGACACTAAGAATTCTATTTGTGGGCTGGAGAGATGGCTCAGCGGTTAAGAGCACTGACTACATTTCCAGAGGTCCTGAGTTCAATTCCCAGCAAGCACATGGTGGCTCACAACCCTCTGCGATGGGATCCGATGCCCTCTTCTGGTGTGTCTGAGGAGAGCGACCATGTACAAATAAAACAAACATGTCTCTAGGGGAGAAGGGTGTACAGAGGGATGAAGTCCATTGTAGACCAGGGGAGGACTTGGTAGTGGGCAGGGAAGGCACAGTGTCAGGAGCGAGAGACTGTCTGCTCACATCGAATGCACCCAAGACAGGGAGAACAACACATGAGGCCCAACCCGGAGACACACTTCCTCCAGCAAGGCTTGACCTCCTGAAGGTTCCATTACCTCACAAAGGGTGCCACCAGAGGCCAGAAGAGGATGCCGGATCCCCTGGAGCTGGCGTTACGGGCAGCTTATAGCTTACGGCTGCCTGATGTGGATGCTCAGAGCCAAACCCGTCCTCTGGAAGAGCAGAGAGCCTTTTCTCCAGTGCATGCCCCATGTAACTCTAGGGCCTTTAGGGCTGGTTCCTTTCTCTCTCACACCCAGGGAGCTGCCAGGGGCTTTTCTGGATCTGCATCACAGCTAGTGACACAGGAAGGATCTGCGCACTCAGATACAACATCATGGGCCTGGCAGGTTCACTAATTTGTCTAGATTTTTGCCTCATACATTATCCTTGATTCCTAGATTTTGTGTTTGTACAGCTAAAGAAAATAAAATGTAAGCTCACAAAGCCACTCATTAGTTCCTGCCTTTCCTCACTTTAACACATGGTTCCGTGTGTGTGTGTGTGTGTGTGTGTGTGTGTGTGTGCCTCTGTCACTTTAGCACATGGTTCTGTGTGTCTCCATCACCTTAACGCATGGTTCTATGTGTGTGCGCCTTTGGTTTGAGCTTCTTTATAATTTTTTTTCTTCTCAAGCTGGAGAGATGGTTCTGTGGTTAAGGGTGAGTGCTGCTTTTGCAGAGGACTTGGGATTGGTTCCAGCACCCCTGTTGGGTGGCCCACAACCACCAAAAACTACAGCTCCAGGGATCTGATGCCCTCTTCTGGCTGCATTGGGCACTGCACTTGTGTGCATATACCCACAGACAGACATACAAGTACACATAATTAAAAAGAAATACTTAAAAGTTTTTTTCTCTTTGGAGACAAACAAGTAAATGCTTTAACATTTTTTAAAGACTTTTATGTATATGAGTTTTGTCTGCATGTATGTATGTGTACTACATCCATGCCCTGCCCAAGGAAGTCAAAAGAGGTTATTGGATCCCTTGAAAACTATAATCACAGACTGTTGCAAGCAGCCCTGCGAGAGCCGGCACTCAACCCAGGGCCTCTACAAGAGCTGCCAGTGCTCGTAAGTACTGAGCCATGTCTCCAGGCCTTATGTTGACAGTTTAATTTCTCAAGTGTATACTGGAAGGTGGTTTTCTTAATCCGCAGAAAACAAATTGGGCTTACTTGGTGTAACACAGACAAAACTTTTTCTCCACCCTGGCTCACCGATCCCCACTTCCAATGACCTATTTTGTACTGCCTCTTTTAAAAACATTACATGACTTTTATTTCAAGAATCACGATTGTCCCATTGACAAGGTCACCATAAAAATAGAAATATTCTTGTGTTTGCTGAAATGAACACCTCCTCTTGCCCCTAAGCAGCTTTTAGTATTCCTACCCAGAGGGGAGCGAGTTGGGATTGTGAATGGCTTACTGTTGGAAATTGTCAACACCAGCCTATGCTCACCAAGGCTGCACAGCCTCCTCCCTCTTTGCAAGAGCTTGCTGGTGGTTACCTGCCATGGCCGAAAGGAGGTTTCCTGCAGGTTTTCTCTGAATGTGGGAAAAAGGCCCATCCTAGCATTTGCATCCTGAGTGTTTCCTCCGCAATGAAGACATGAGGAACTGCAAACAAAATATGCCTCAAGACCAGCTCATGCAAGGGTTTAAAAGAAAGGCCCAGGTGAAACTAACATCAGAAGAAAAACAAGGCGGGCTTTCCTAGAGGTCTTTGCCTATAAACCCATCTTAAAGTGAGAGACAATAAGGCTGACAGGATAGCTTAGTCAGTAATGTGTCGGCCATGTGAGCAAGAGGCAGGCCCTTGAGTTCAAACTCGAGAACGGGGCTTGGTGGCACATGTGTGTGATCCCAGTGGCAGAGACAAGATATCCCCAGGCTTGCCCAACAGAAGATCCAGGCCAGTGTGAGACCCTGTTCAAAACAAGGCAACAGGTTCCTGAGGAATGACACCCAGAGTTGGCCTCTGGTCTCTCCAGGCATGTACACACATGTGAATGCACACCCACACACATGCACCCACACAAGCGTGCACACACAGAATAAGGGAAGCCAGTGTATTCAACTAGTGCAGGTGTGTTATAAAAAGACAGGTGTTTTCTCTCAAAACAAAACAAGGTTTATTGCATGTAGAAATCAATAGACATCTTTTACAAAAAAAGAGGGTTAGAAAAAGGATCTCATATTTGTAAAGGCACATAGGAAACAGTTTACAGCAACGACAAGGACAGAGACAACATCCTCTGGGAACAGTGCAAAAGAATACTGTGGAAAATCAGCACCCTGCACCTCAGAGCTGTGAAGAGGCTGGCGAGCAGAAGCTTGTTACTGACAGACAACACTCCTGGGACAGCATGCATAGCTTATTTAGGGATTTTAATATTATCCACGTGACGGAGAGTCTCTGCCAAAGTACAGTCAATGTGATCATCGGTAACTTAGGAAGGAATGTTGTCCTCTGTCTCCTCAGTCCTTCCCCAGCCCTCAGGTGCAGTTTGCTAGGAAAGAGGTTTGGCAGCCATCTCTGCTGAGGAGCAAGCAGCTGCCATGGACTGGTCACTGAGTCCCAACCTGGAATGCATTGTTTTTGTTTTTTTTTTACAGCTTATAATGTAGTAGGTGCTAACCCATGTCCAGGCCAGCCCACAAAAGCCAACTACATCTGGCATAGCACTGCGTTCCAGCCATGGTGGAAATCTGTAGGTTTCTGGGGGCTGACCCAAGAACCCTAAAGAAAGCTGGTTTCTAAGCTGAGGGTGGGGGTGTCTATGCATCATTTCAAAAATAAAAACTATTATATGTCAATTATTTTGAAGGAAACCAAAACTCAAAACATCTGACAGAAATAACCAAAAGCAAGCATCAAAATACTGAACGAAGGAGTGACTAGTGAAGCCGTCTAGCCAGTTATTATGTATCAAGTCACAAAACGTTACATTTTCAATAGTCATCTGCATATGTAACCTCCCCCAGGGAACCCTCAGCCAGTTCAGCTGAGCACCGAGGGACGGAGGCCATAGACTGGAAATCATCTCTAAGGAAATGTGAGCTTGTATCTCAAAGAATGTGGCTAAAAGAATTTTAGGACTACCAGTAGTGGCAAGGAACTTCAAAGAAAATTGCAGTAAGACTTTACAGCCTTTGAGTCTAAATAAAATGGCTCCGAAGGACAGTGTTTAGTTCAATGCTGACAGTGTTTATTAGCTAACACTGTACTGAGGGAGGCTGGAGACCCAAAGAAATGCCAAGAACGCCATGCGCTGCCCGAGCCACCTGGCTGCACGCAGCATTCCTAAGGGTTTAGTGTGAGGTCCTACCCCAAGGCAGGGAAAAACCCGATCTAAAACGCCTAGTTTCTCTTCTCTCAGCTTTCCACCCAAAAGAGTTCATGTCCCTGAAGGAAGAGGTTGTGGAAGAAAAAACAAACAAGGCAGGGGATTGGATAGATAGCTTATCATGCATTACCTATCAATCATAGCAAACCCCGTGGGGCTCCCTGGGAAGCCCCGAGGAGCACCCGTCCCACCAGCTGACCAGGGAGACTGAAGCAAACAGTCCAGCAAGCCAGAATTAGGCTAGACTGCAGGTCACCACACCAGCGCTCTCACCCAAAAGTCTGTTAAGGGCACCTGCAAATAAACAGGAAGCCTGTTTATTTCTAATCACGTTAATATCTGTCCTTTTTCTCTCTCTCTTCTGGTACTGAGGGACAGTTTTGCCCCTCAGAATGGGAGGCCTGGTTGTGAGAAGCCTTCTACCCAATTCATTTTGGACACTCATCTTCCGGCTCCTATCCTCCCAAAGCCATGGAACCATTCTTTCTATTTCTCTGTGGACATTTTAGAGAGGTTTAAGACCATGGTCCTTTGCCAGATTTAACTTTTATAGGAGCCTCATGGACAGGTAGGATAAAATTAAAAGTGAGCTTCAGAGAGCTGAACTGGAAGCAAGTGAGCAAGCAAGGAAAATTGGTGGTATTCTGAGTAGACATTGTGACCTGGAATGTAGACAGTGACATCACACAGGGGCACCATCTCGTCCCAACACAAGAACACTCACCATCCCACACAGCCCGGTAAACGTGACTTGCACAGGTGCTCACAAGCTAGAGGAATTGTGAAAGCTAAGCATGGGAGTAGCATGCATGGGCAGAACTCTCTGCTCACAAGCATGCAGTATCGGGCAAGGAGTCTCCAGAGCAACTGTCCAGATGCAAAGACCACACGTCACAACCCGTTACAGGTAGCAGGCAAGGAGCACAGGAGAAGTAGATCCCAAGGATGGACACATAGTTTCCAATTCTGACATCACTGCAGGGTTCAAAAACAGTATATGCCCAAAGGTTTCTGGGTAAGAAATCCAGGAGTGATCCAACCTCTCCCTACTGTCTTTGGACAAGCTTTGAGCACTTTTAGTGAATGATGGTCCTGCTGGCAAGAGTACAGCAGAAGAGTCACTTTCTATGCAACAGTTAGCCATATTTAGGCTGGCATTTGCTCCAACCCTTCTGCCAGACAACCAAATGTCCTTTAATTTATCTCTAAAATGAGAAGGCTGAATGCAGCTCCGAACAGCAAGAACCGATCTCCAAACAGCAGTACACTATCCATCTATGAGATTGAAGGGTGCCAGATCCCCAGTGCCGGGGCATGCACAGGCTAACAGGAACATGGCAGTGAAAGTCTGAGAAGCACGACGGACTGTATTATCAGCAAAGGCTAAGAAGGACTGAACACACTGGGTGGTTACAATGGAAATGCAAATGCTGAGGAGGAAAGAGGATGAATGTGGACAAGCTGCTGAACCAGTGTCCCAGCTCCCTTAGAATAACTGACATCTGGATAAGCCGTGTTGGCAGCATGTACTGAGCACAGCCTCACAGTTCCCCAGACGTGTGGGCACTACATTCAGCAGATGTCCCCGGAAAGGTGATTTGCCACCAATGGACTCAGACGCGAGGTGAAGGCTAGTACAATTGTGCCTCTATGCTCAGACTGTAATAACCCTCCAGGGCAGTCAGACTGTGACTGGCTCCACCCCCCCCAGAGGCAACGCATCTGTCACTCATCAGGTCACCAGGGAATGTACCATTCCCACAGAAGACCCAAAGCTCTCTGCTAGAAGCTAAGTGAGCCGGAGCTGCCCCTCATTGAGACAGAACACTGAATGAGATCTTGGCGGCTGCCTGGCCAGCGCACTGGCAAGAAGCAGCGGCGGCAGAATCTTTGGTAAATGCATAAGCTGAGGGCCCGGAGACAGTGACCAGGCACTCCGGGGACAGCTCATTCCTAATACTGAGAAGAATAAGTTAATACGAACAGGGGTCAGGGCTAATCGTGTTCCTGAAGTTTATTCTAGAATGTTCTGGTATTCTTGCCCTCTATACCTCAAGTAACTGGCCCATCTTCTCCAAACATTAATCAATTAACTAAGTTTGCTCTCTCCATCAGACACACCACTAGAGATGGGAGAGCCTGGAAGGCACGGGGCACTTATTACCTGCACCTTGTCATTGTCATCAATTATGTCTGGCCTGAGATTAAGGAAGTGACAGAAGACTACACAGCAACATGTCTGTGAACCCAGCCTGTCAGCATTCAGGGGCATCTCCCGGCAAGGCCAGCACAGCCAGGTAGCAGGGTCACAAAGAACCAGTTTTGTGTCCACTAGCTTAGTTGTAGAAAAGACAAATGGTGTTACACCCTTCCTGAATTGGGGAAGAAACAATTATTACGTATTCAGTCAGTCTGGAAATTCACTACAGGTCAATCTATGTTAAGCTAGAAAAGATTGGAAAATGCTGACCAACAGGAGGTAGTTGCTGAAAGCAGAGGCTGAGAGAGGGCAGGGGATGGCTTGCTTAGAAGCTGGTGGTTGTGTCCAGCTTCTAAGCATGTGTGAGGATCATGTTCTGAAGTGGAGGTGGCTGAGACAGTCCAAGACTGGGGTGGGTGTTGGGGGCGGGGGGGACAGGATGACAGCTTGCTTCTAACCAGGAGTAATCCCTTTCTCATAGCAGTAAGTCTCCTAAAGTATGTGCATTAAATCAAAGCGACTCAAAGCGGTCCGTGTGAGATGCCCTCAGCCTCCCTAGTATCTGCGGTTCAGCTCCAAGGGAGCAGAGGAACCCACTTGTCTTCACCTCAATAAAGCGACCTCCTACATGCCTAACACTGTTCTCTCCTCTACCTCTTACTGAAGAAGGAGCATATGCAGATGTGCAGGCCCCCTGGGATTCCACCTGAAGTCACTGCAGAGCCCCCTAAGACCAGCCACAGCTCAGCCAGACACTCCAAGGCTTCACCTTCATTGCAGCTCACAGTCTCAGGAGTGAAGACACCATGTTAAGCAGCCAGGATGCAGAGACCTCTGAACCAGGACAAAGGGGACATAGACAGATGAGTGTAAGTAAAAGAGACAGTGGTACCCCTGGCCATCCTCGAACCCGGGGCCAGCGAGCAGTCCACTGCTCTGCATTGAGATGGGAGGTCTTACTGGCTCCTCTTCATTTTCCCCTCCTTCAAATCTAAACTGCAGCAGTGAGCCCTGACAACTCCAGCTCTTGTCCCCTACACATCATAGGAAACCTTTCCAGAAGGCCTAACCAGATAACTAATTCAATACACTTTGCTTCAAGGTTTATTCCTTGGCTCACTTCCCAGATAGAAAGGATCTCTGGGTAATTATTATGCAGATGCCACTTTAAATGCCTGATGATAATTTAACCAGAGATCCATGGGGACTTACTGAGGATGGGGAAGGAATTTGGAATGTACTGAAGAACCAGAAGCAACGGTGTTTAAGAATGGAATACGTACACGGGACACGTAAATGTTTTCCTTTGGGTCTCATCATGTGTTGGCTAGGAAGTTGGGTAGCAAACTGACATCTTCCCTGTAACCTTCTTCTGCTAGCGTAGGGTAGAAACAGCCCGAGTGACCAGTTCAAAAGGGCATCGTATCTCCTCATTGCCCATGCGAGACATTCTGACTGACTAAAGCTTAGAGACAAGAGGCAAGAATCAGCGTTCCTCATCACATCATGAAACCGTAAGTGGGACCGACTGTCAGGACACGTAAAGGGAAACATCATGAGAGGAAGTTAAAGGAGACTTCTTCACCCTAATACTCCTTAATTCTAACATTTTCCCCAAAATACCTATGTTAGAATTTACACAGAGCACCAGGTCCACAAGGCTTGCAGACCTTGGCTCCTTGCTTCAATTTGCATGGCGGAAGGGAGGATGGAATCTGGACGTATCAACATCAGCAGCAGCCCCACCCCTGCCCAGTGGGAAGACAGCTTGGCTCATCTTCCAGAGGAGTTAATGGGGAATCTACTGGCATAACCATTCACTAGTGTGTGGGGACAGCAGCCACCAAGGCACACATTTTCTTGTGGGTCTCTTCAGCTCAGGAAAAACGTAACGATGGAGGAAAATCTGACACGGTCAGTTCCACAAACTCACATTTAGAAAATTATACTCAAAGAAAAAGCTTCCAATCAAACGTGGTTGATGCCGTCCCTGACGAGACTGGGCTACACAGGAAAGGGAGGCGGTGGAAGGTTTTGTAAGAGACAGTCTCAGCATTCATCACAAGGGGCAAGTGTGGCCTGTGTGTGGTGGGACAGACCTGAAATCCCAGCACTTGGAAGGGGGAGACGAGATTAGGAGCCATCCTCCTAGCTACACAGCATATCCAAGATCACCCAGGAACCCACCTCAGGACAACAAGGAAGCCCTAAGAGGAATCCACTCAGCCCTTGTCAGTCACAGCCTAGAACCGAGCAGTATGCAGTGAGTTAGACACAGGTGTGTGCCTGCTGGCCAGGGCCCTACGATGTGCCAGACAGCTCCCAGATGTGAGTTCCCTTGACCATTTCCCTTGAGACCTTTCAAACAACTTAGGAACAGATAGGAAGGCAGAATGTACCTAAACTTCAACTTCTATGTCGCCATCCACCAGGCTCAACACTGTGTAGTTAAGAATCCACACCAAGGCCACACCCAACTCCATTCCCACTCTGGTGTGATATCTTCTCCCTATCGGGCAAAGGGCTAAGCTGTGCAGATAGCCTGGCCCAGGGCTACTAGTCTACAGTGTCGTGTGTATACAAGACAGAAACCCAGCCCACTGTCCATCACTATATCAGACTTATGAACCGGAACAAGGGATGAGAGAAAAGACAGCAGTGCCCGCATTTGCCGAAGACAGTATCGCCATGCTCAGAGGCACGTGATCTCTAGCCAGTCCCACCCTTCACCTAGGCTTAGGGAGAAAGAGCACTGAGGGTGAGAGTGGAAGAGAAGGAGAGAAAAGCGACCACCCAGCAAGGTGCAGGAACCCAGTGTGTAGAGAAACACTTTCAAGGACCTTGGCTCACTCCCAGCTGAGGATAAAGTCCTTCTCTTGCCACTTTTGACTGGGGGGCATTACCAATCTGTCTGCAACTTCACTAGAGATGCTTTCCCGTTATGCCTTTGTGTCTACAATGTCCCAGGGTGCCACCACCTTCCCTCCCGGAGGCTTACATTGCAGATCAGTCAACATGTGGTTCAAATGAGAAGCACTATATTATTGTGAAAAAATGCATTATAATAACTCACAGAACTTATTCCAAAGAAGGAAAAAAATAAATTATCTCATATAAAATAATACATGATGCTTGTAAGTAACTCTGGCTCCTGCCTGCTGCCAGCCATCCACCTCTGGCTGGGGAGGCAGATGTTGTCTGGAAGTGGCGCCCCCTGCAGGACAGAGCTGGGTCCCTCCTCCAGAAGCTGCATCCTGGAGGAGATCAAATAAGCCTGGAATTCTGCAGGAACTGGACGAGGACTTGGTAGACGAACTTGTATTGCGCAATGGTCTGGATCATGAACATCCTCTGCTCCCTGAGGAAGCTCAGCATTGTGGGCACTTCCACTTTCTGCAAGGGAATAGAAAGGGCATAGATGCTGAGACAGGATGCCTCTCCTGAGATCTTCCCCTCCGAGGAAGCCTCTGTCCACTGCTGACAACCAGGAGGAGGCAGAGCTAAGGGTTCTGACCCTCCAGGGCTTTAGGAATCAATCGCTCTGTGCCAGGGTTGGAGACCCCTGTCACCCGTGTGTGTGTGTGTGTGTGTGTGTGTGTGTGTGTGTGTAAGTACTTGTGTAGGTGAATCTGAAAGCCGTTTGAACTTACACTGCAAGGTTCTCAAAGCAGTGGACTGTGGCAAATGCCATTTCTTCCCTCCCCACCCTTCCCTTTAAATACAGGTTGAGAACATTTTTGAGGAACTCACTGTGTAGTCTAGGCTGACTTCAAACACACTCCTGTCTCAACCCCTCAAGTTCGTTATCTCTTTTTATAAAAGAGACTTTATTACATTTATTTGTGTGTGTGTCCTGGGGACCACACTCCGACGGTAGAGCTTGGAGTCAAGCACCTTTACCCACTGACACATCTGGCAGGCCCAGATACTTCCTTTGGGTGGGGTATGAATACCCGTGTATGTGGTATGTGCATGTATGTGCACACCAGTGTGTATGCGTGTGTGTATGTGCACACCAGT
>JADRCH010000057.1:4297271-4331295 GCA_019843965.1 Rhynchomys soricoides
TGTGTATGCGTGTGTGTATGTGCACACCAGTGTGTATGCGTGTGTGTTCTCAAAGGTGGACACTGGATGCCCTATGCCACTGAGATACAGTCCCTCACTGAGCTGCAGCTTGCCATTTCTCATCTAGGCTGGCTGGCCAGTAAGCCCCGGCGCTGTGATACCATATCATTCCTGTCCTGCGTTATCATCCGTGCCATGTTGTCTCGGGTCTCCCTTGGCTTTCCGTGTACTTGTCCATACCTAGCTTTTCATGGATGCCAGGGATCTGCTTCACAAGTGAGCGCTTATGGCCACCGGGATATCTCCTCAGCCCTCGAGATACTTCTTTTCTCTCTGACAACTGCCTCCAAATCTGCCATCCCTCCCTCTCTGCCTCTCCAGCCTCCACCGTCTCTACTTCGCTCCCACCCCAGTCACCCCCACCATCACCCGTACCCCATCCTCAACCCCACCATCCCCATCCCAACACCACCCCCATCCTTGCTGTCCACCACCAGCTCCCCACTACCACTGGTAACACAAGTGCCCCTGGCGTATGCAGGGTCAGGGCAGATATGATCCTTGACACACAAAGAGCAGCAGAGAAGGCCACATGGCACTGACCCTACAGAGCAGCCCGGGAGCGTTCTAACTACCAACCACGATCTCAAAGCCACTATCTCGCTGCGGGAATCTCCCCTCATTCCCCAGAATCAACTGTTGTGTGTAGAGAATGAGACAACCGGAAGAGAGAGATGGCTCAGGAGGTAAGACTCCTCCCTGGCCACCAGCTCCTGGCACCCCCATCAGATGGCTCACAACCACTGTGACTGCACATCAGAGCCTTGGCCTCTGTGGGTGTTGTCCTCACACACACCCCTAACCCAGCATCTCTGCATCATTACAAATAATTTTTTAAAATGAGAAAGTGTAGGAAAAAGAAAAGCCACTTCATTGGCAAAATGAGCATTGCTAGAATCACAACCCAAAATGTCAAACACACGGACCACCTCAGCTATGAGAAGAGGCAGGCTAGGCTGGGATGGGAGAAAAAGTAGGCCTCAAGAGTTTCATATTTATTTGTCAAAAGTCTTTGTTTAAAGAACAAACTAAACATGTCTGCCCTTCTCCTGAGAGGGAGACAGGAGTGGGAGGAGCCAGGCCTGAAGCCCACAGGGCGGAGCAGCCGGTCTGGTCTCCCCTTGGTCAACAGCAGCCATGGGAAACAAACTGGACAGATAAGGCTAGCTGTACCAGTGCTGGGAAAAGGAAATGAATTGTGTGAGTCACCTTGCTATCTCTGAATATCAATGGGAACAGAAGTTTTTTAGGACTGCCATACACCAGTGAGGAATGTGCTGGCATGCAGTTGAGCACTCGGAAACACACAGCAGCAGGGGATGGGAGCACTGAGCGGCTCCGAGCCTCAGGGAGACCACTGGATCCCCCAATCCACATCCGTTCTGTGCCAGGCTGGCTTTGATGCATGGTGAGCAACATGATCTCCAGCCTTCACAGAGGTTGTGGATGGGCCTCCAAAGAATTAAGGAACCAGGCTTTCACGGCCAACGAGACGGGGCAGTATTAAAATCAGGCTGACTTTCAGATCTCTGGATCTACTAGTATACATATTAACACACTGACACATCCATTACACATAACAAGAGTTCCTCACTGCATAATTTGGAAACTGAACAGCTTGCTGGAAACAGTGAGAAGGCAGGAAGTGATCTCAGAGGAGGAGAGCTTGCTTCCTGCCCTCAGACAGCTGCTTAAAGCTACATAGGGCCAGCCACAACACACGATTCCTTCTGGGCCTGGATTTCCTCATCTGGGCCTGGCTTTTCATGAGGCAGAGGTAAGGATGCCTCTTTATTAACCTTACAGCCTATGGCTTGGGGCCCAGTGCAAGAGTTATATAGCAAGATCCACTAAAAGCACAAGGAAATACCGATGACAGGTGCAGCGGATAGCTCAGTGGTAGGTCACCTGCCTGACAGGTGCAAAGTTCTGCGTTAGATCCCTAGAACGTTCACAAATAAACCAACACCGAAACAGAGAAGCAGAATCCAAAATCACTGCCCCCACCCTGTACACAATCTTACGTGAATGAAAGCAGAGCTGTTGCCGAAGGCTCTCACTGCAACTCCAAAATCTAAGTGCAAGATGACACACACCCTGTGTGATTATAACAAAGGATGGCCAGTGCAGTCCCACATTCCCAGCCTGTGTGCTACACTCACAATACACTGCCAAGCCAGACAAGGGCAAATGCCCCCAAATAAAAACTGTGCCATAAGGAACAACAACCACGCTCTACATAGATGCATCGTCGCACAGGATTCGGGCCAAAGCACATCCCAGAAATGCAAGACACATCTGAACTACACGTGCCAGAGCCATGTGCCATGGCAAACAACCCACAACAGAACTCAGCTGCCTGCTTCTGGAAGTGAACGCCATGCAGGTTTGCTGGATGTTTCCAGAACACCCTCATTTCTTCTTTTATTTAGGAGCCTACACAAAGCTGTGGGCAGTAAGAGACAAGGAAAGCTATAGATCGATCCTGGGAACCACAGGTCAACAGAGAGGAGTCAACCACAAAGCTGGCAGGAGTGTGGCTCTGGTGCAGAACTGATATCAAGGTACAGAACTGATATCAAGGTACAGCACTCAGACGGAAGCCTGGGACTGTGGTTCAGCTGGTAAATTGCTCACCACAGAAGTGTGAGGATCCGAGATAAATAAATAAAACAAAAAACCATAGTTGTTGTGAACTATGCATGATAGTGTGGACTTAATCCCAGCACTGGGGAGATGGAGACAGGAGGATGCCTGGGGCTCACTGGCCAGACAGCCTAGCCTATTTAGTGAGCTTCGGGCAAGGAGAGAGGCCGACTCAGAAAGCAGGTGATGATGCCTAAAGGATGTGCACTGAAGTTGAACTCTGGCCTTCACACATATGCGCACAGGTCCAAGTACACTTTCCATCCCATAAAATAGCAAGAGAGAGGTGGACCACTCACTTCGTTATGCTCTAGGCAGTAGATCATGAGCTCAGAGAGAATCACCACGCCAGTCCTTCCCACCCCTGCGCTGCAGTGAACCACGATGGGGGGATGTCTGGTCTTGATGCCTTCCAGCACACTGTTGGTGTGGCGTCTGACTGACTGGATCTCCTCCAAGTAGGCTGCAGGACAAAATGTAAATCTTGTCACCCAAGTGTGTCAAATGACATTGCATCCAGGGGGATAGCGGGGAGGTGCCAGGATTGAGGGTGAATCTTTTGTTTTCAGTCATAATAATTTGCAATTCTTATAAGACGTTAGTCATTTAGCTGGTAGCTGCAGTGATACCCCAAAGCCAGAAGAGACCAGCTGGGAGTCAATTAGTCCACAGGAGGACTTGTTCTTTAAATAGTTCTTTTTAAAAAATTAAATTCTGTTTCCCTCTCTGCAAATCCCCAAGTCCCCCTAGCAGATGATTCCAGGCATAACTTACAGCATCTCACACTACTAACAGACCAGGATCAGAGCATCCCCTTGAAATGCCCGCCTGTCAGAGCCAATTCCTGTTGGGGAAAGAGCAGCCACCTGCCCCATCCTCTTCCCCAGCACAGAATGAGTGAATGCCAACCAAGGCTTGAATTCATTTTCAGATGTAAAAAAATATAGGCTTTGGGGAAATTCGCTTCCATGAAGTTATGTGACCGTTCAATACAAACCCCACTTCTAGCCTGTAGGTAGAGGGTTCAAGACATGCTCTTGTAGCTTCTAGCAGCTGCCAGGCCCAGTAAGGGTGCACAAAGGTTTGTTTGCTGTCCCAAAAGGGACACAGAAGAAAAACAGCCACAGGACTCTTAATGGTTTTTGCCATAATGACGTAAAAAGGGAAATAGGATCTCTGGATGCTCCAACAGCCAGCATTTCCATGGTGCTATACAACATCACTGCGTCAAGATTCTTACAAAATCAACCCTTGGGCGAGCCACAAAGGGATGTCCTGTATCCTCCAGTGGCTTAACCTGTCATTCCTCAAACTGGCTCTGACTTAAAGATCTGACTACACTTAGAGCATCTCGTAGGCGCCACCTGTCAGCAGAGCATCAGTCATCAAAACTATCTATTTGTATTACCACAGATTGTCTTCTTAGAGACAACTTTAACAAGTCCACCAGCAGAAGATTCTCTAACCTGAAGTCCTGCAGAGGTCACATCCCACCTCACTCACAGCTGGGATAGACAACTGGTCACTTAACAACATCTCTGGGGCTTTGGATTCTTTGCCCCATCGCCACCCTACTGTGTGTTCTTTGTGCTCCTCAAGGCTCGTCCCCATGTTAGTGGTAAATATAATCCTTCTGTCAAAACATCAGAAGCTAACAGAACTGGAGAAGTGGGTTTTTTTTCTAGGTCTTGACAAACTTGTCTGTGTGTTGTAAGCCTTCTCAGACCCTATGGCAGATTCTAAACATATCAAAATAAACCCAAGGTTCCGATGTTGTGCAAAATGTGCACAGTGGGCCTCTGTGCACAGTGGGTCTCTGTATACAGTGGGTCTCTATGCAGAGTGGGCCTCTGTGGTGGACACAGTATGCCCACTTGCTGTTGGTTACCTTCCCTGGGTCACTGCCTGGAACACACGGAACCCATATATTCTCATGAATCAGTATCTAAAAACAGCCCCAAGCCGGGCAGTGGTGGCACACGCCTTTGATCCCAGCACTTGGGAGGCAGAGACAGGCGGATTTCTGAGTTCGAGGCCAGCCTGGTCTACAGAGTGAGTTCCAGGACAGCCAGGGCTATACAGAGAAACCCTGTCTCTAAAAAAACCAAACCAAACCAAACCAAAACAAAAACAGCCCTGAAAAGAAAAATACATATAATGGGTTTGCCTGATATAGGTGCCCCATGCAGAGCAAGTCCTACCGTTCTTATGTGTCTATGTCTGCCATCTTTGACTTGGTGTGCAGTCTGCAGGATTCAACCATGTTATTATGTATGTCACCTTAGATAGTGACTGACTATCGAGACACTAAAAGTCTGAAGCTGAATTAGGTTATCACACTCTTGCAGACTTGCATAAGACATTAACAGAGCAAGAGGCATTCATTACTCTTCTCTGTCCTACACAGAGGTAAAGGGACCGATAGATACTTCAGTACAAGTCGCTTGAGAGTAGCATGCCCACAGTCCACTCATTGCCAACTGACACGCTACTGACACATTCAGGAAACTCAGTCTGGGGAAAACTTACACAAAAATCCTTGGACATCTTCTGGGCAGCCATGGTGGGGCCAGTCAGTATACTGCAAGTGCCACACCGTCCTCTCCTGCCCAGAGAGCAGGTGCTTCACCTTTAAGCCCGTGGTTGCATAGCAACCAGAATCTGTCCGGAACTTGGTGGTGACCTTGAACTTGCCGTAGGTGGCTGAGCTGTGCTTGGACCCCAGTTTGGGCCAGTATCGATGGCTTTTGGTCCGTCCACCCTCCTGAATCACACACAAAAGCAAAACGGAAACAAGTCAGGGATGAACTCATTTTCTCTTGAGGTTAGGACCCATGAGCAGGAGAGAAGACAGCAATTTCTAAGTCACATCTCCACGGGGCTCTGGGCAGTGTCTACTGGGGTGGAGCCTTTAGATTTGGGCCTAGGCGGATACCCTTTACAATGACAGTTACTTTGTAGGGAGCTTAGATAGAACACAGTAAGTGCAAAGTCTAGACGTATGTGTCCAAGAATGAAAAAGGCCTGCAGGGTGGCAGAAGAGGAGCAAGTGAGAGGGAAGCACTGGGCTAGGAGGCAGGAAAGGCCTCACCTTCCCGCAGAGAGCCTGGATGTTAGCTCACAGAGAACAGAAAGCCACCTCAGGCTTCTGAGTGGTAAGCAGCACATTCTGGTGGCCATTCCAGGCCCTGCTTCCCCTGCTGCCCAGGGCTCTAATGCACCACCCTATCACTGAGAGCTGCTCGCACATTTGGTCAGCTTGTTTCAGCTCAATCTACAACTAAAGCAGAGAAGAGCCATATAGGAGCCATTTTCCTTCCCAACTTTTAACATCTTTGCTGAGACCACACACAATCTACCAAGTACAAAGCCCCCCCCCCTTTCAATTTTGCATAGTTGCAAAATCCCTGGTGTAGGTGGGAAGCACGGAGGGGCTGGTGGCTGAGCAGGAGATGGGGGAAGAGATGTAAGGGGCAGTGAGCTGTGCAGCTGATGGTTAGAGGAACCCATGAGGACCAGGACTCAGTACTCAGTGGGTGGGGTGCATCTCCAGCATGCATGAAGCACTGAATTCAATCCAGAGGACTGAACAAATCAGGTGTGGTGGTACATGCTTGTCATCTTAGCACTTGGGAGGTGGAGACAAAAGTTCAAAACTTCAAGGTTAGCCTTGGCTATATAGCAAGTTTGAGGCCAACCTGGGCTGCCTAAGACCCTGCCTCAAGGCAGACAACCAAATAATTGACTAAATAAAGGACCTAACAGTTTGCCTGCTTATAAGGCAACACATCCTTGGGGGACACAAGTCACCCTGTCTGGACCCACTGGGTTTGACTGAGTCTCCCTAGGTCCACAGTATGTTTTTCCTTTTATAACAATCCTGTAGACGTGGGTTGGTTATTCTGGGGCTGGAGGGATGGCTCAGTGGTTAGAGCACTGGCTGCTCTTCCAGAGGTCGTGAGTTCAATGCCCAGCAACCACCTGGGTGGCTCACAACCGTCTGTAATGGGATCCAATGCCCTCTTCTGGTGTGTCAGAGACAGCACACTCATATATGTTAATACATACATGCATACATAATTTCTTTTTAAAGTGGGTTGTTTTGATAACACAAATGTACATTTGTTTCAGTGTCCAAGTCAGTTCTGGATTTTACAAACTGAGACATTCTGGCTCTTCTGTGGATCACTAGATTCTGCTTTATTCTGTCATCTCAACAGCCCTAGAATTTACTTTCTTGGTTGAAGGTCATGGGGGGGGGGGGGGGGGGAGAGAGAGAGAGAGAGAGAGAGAGAGAGAGAGATCTAAACTTGATGGCGGTCATGGTGGAGCCATGACTTGGCTTTTTTGACCCCACTTCTTTCTGCTCCGGGCCCTGAAGTAACAGGTGGAAACCAGGCCTCACAATACCAGGGGTCTTGGTAAAGCGCATGAAGCCAGTTCCCTAATTGAATCTGAAAACACACTTTGGAATTTCGTGAGGATTTTAAAGGGGAAGAGTGTAAGTGTTTTGAGAGTGTGAGAGAGTAAATCCAGCACTTCCCTCGGTGTCAGCACACTCTGAGCAGGCAGAGCCTGCCGCGTGCACAGGGGACGTGTGTGCTGTCTGTGCACCACAGGCACCGACCCACAGCTACAACAGACAGCCTATGTTTTGGGGAAGAAAGAAAAGGAATTTTCTTTTTCTTTTCCCTGAAGAATAAAGCTCTTTCCTATGCAACGGCTTGGGTCCCCTTTCAACTGATAAGCACTGTGGCATGCGGGGCTGGCAGCGCCTGAGGTTGGGAGGCCCTGTGTGTTTATCTAGCACAGACTGAACTGTTCTGCAGAGTACACACCGTCCGCTGGATGAACTCAAGTTCGGCCGTTTTGATTCTGTGTTTGGTTTTCATTGTATTGAACTATGTCACAAGGGAAAATGCAAAGAGAGAAAGAGTCCACTATAAACTATCTCTGGGGAAGGAAGAGCGTGCGTTCACACACACACACACACACACACACACACACACCACTCATACACTCACAGACACACCACACACACATGCATGCATGCACACACACACAAACTCATACACTCTCACATATGCATGCATGCACACACACGCCACACACACACACACCACACTCCTACACACACATGCATGTATTCATGCATGCATACACAAACACCACACACACTCATATACTCACACATACACACACATGCATGCATGCATACACAAACACCACACACACTCATATACTCTCACACACACATATGCGTGCATCACACACACACCACACACTCACCACACACACTTACACACTCACACATACACATGCATGCATGCGTGCATGCACACCACACACACATACACCACATACATTCATACACTCACACACATGTGTGCATGCATGCACACACACCACACACACATGCATGCATGTACACAAGTGTACACACACAAGAGGACAGGGGCTACACTACCAGGCAATGGATACTCAATAACACGGAGCTGTAGAGCAGGTTGAGTTGTGCCTGGGTACCAGGCACAACTTCTGACTACCCCATCCCCAGGACAAGGGTGTCAGGGAAGCTGCTCCTTACCTCCTCTGCAGTGACCATGGCGATCACATTTACCCCCTGCTCCCACACCATCTGCCAGAAGTCATGGCATGTATGTGGCAGGGGCCCCTGGGTGGCAATGTAGTGCCATTCTGATCCACCGACCACCACCTGCAAGCCGAGGAACACACCAGTAAGTAAGCCAAGCTGCTGGAACTATCTTCCAGTCTAACTTCTTTTGGACCAAGAGGATTGGTGCAAAATCCTAAAATCCCAGAAGCCATCAGTAACAGATGACACACTTTTACACCAAAATACTTTTTTTTTTTTTTTTTGCTAAAGCAAGATTATCAAGTCATACTCACCTGATCTTTTATTGCATACAGCACCTGATACATGCCATGTATGGGCCGAGGAGATGGCGCAGTGGGAAAAGTGCCTGCTCCGTGAGCATGGAGACCTAAGTCTGATCCCCAGCGCGCGCGTGCGTAAAAATGCTAAAGATAGGCTAGGACGATACGGAAGATAACTGCTGTGGACCTTCCGCCTGCATTTGTGCATAGAAGAGGGGGTGCACTCAGCCATGTACACATATACACCACATACAAAACATACACACATGAACTCATACAAACCCATAGTACATGAGGGTATAGGCGCATACCTAAGAATGAATTAACAGAATTTACGTTACAGAAAACATACCTATACTCATTTGCACAATGTATGCGTCTACACTTCATGCTTTAGTCTATATTTTATTAAAGTTTATGCATGATTCCAACCACTAAATCAGTTTTACAGCAACTAAAGGGCTGTGATTCTGAGTTTGAAGAACAGGGTTAAACAGCTGACTTTTAATAAAAGCAGTCTATGTGCAGAAACATTCCAGTGGCAAGAACAAGCCCACAGAGCTGAAGGTCATGCTCGCAAGGTGCAATGGTGAACACTTCCTCTCTCTCTCTTCCTTTCCTGTGCCTTGAGATGACAAAGATGGGCCCCTTTACACATCCATGCAATGCAGACCCCAGAGGATTCCAGAAGCAATGAGGGGGATCAGTGTTTGAGACTTTCCTCCTCACTGATTTTATGAAACTACATACTAACTTGATTCAGGCAAAAATAACATCAGCTATTGTCTCCTTACACAAGACATGCTCAGGTCAGAGCTGGCAAGGAAATCCATTTTCCACATACTGGTGGGAGAAAATATGCACAGACTGAGTGGAGGGAGGGAAGTGGTCTCTGTGGAGCTAGGCCATCAAACTATCAGGTACCCAACATATAGGAACCATAAATCCTTGCAGAGAAGCTGTCTTCTCCAGGTATTGACGGAAGAGCATTAAAAACCAGGCTGAAATCATCGGTGCTGCAGAAGTGTATTCACACACGTGACTCCCCCTCTGGAGAACATCATGTGACTCCCCCTCTGGAGGACACCATGTGACTCTCCCTCTGGAAGACATCTTGTGACTCCCCCTCTGGAGGACACTATTCTTCTCTGTTAACTGCTGTTTGGAACCCAGGGGAGAAAACAGTGTTGAAATATCTAGCTCAATTCCAGAAACCAAGGGCAAGTTCCTGCAAGCTCTCTGGGCCTGTGAAATGCACCCACATCTACCCGGGATCCGAGGGATGAAAATGAGGGCTTCAGAGAATACCACAGAAGGGATGGCATCTCGGGTAACAATACCCGGAGGGCACTGTTTATGTGTAGTGACAGCTGTTTCCAAAGAGCAGATGGAAAATGGGAAAGAGACTGGGCCAAGGGAAGAGGCCAGGAGAATGTCCCTCTGTACGGCTTTCAGAGACACTTCATCGGGAAGCAGCTGCGGAGTCCTCATCTTTGAGTGTGTTATTCTGCTCATCATTCCTAATCTAACTGACGCCATCGTTGGTTTATTTTAGAGATCCCTGGCATTCATTCTTTTATTAGTTTTGTTCTCCTCAAAAATAAGAGCCAAAAAATGCCTACATATTATAAATTCATGTGCGTGTGTGCACACACGCACGCACGCACGCGCACACACACAATCTTACCTTTGCCCTATGCATAAAAATACTATACTATGCCATCACATCCCATATGGAAATCGGCTGTCACTGATACACAACCCAGATGCCTAACTACACCTTAGGAGGCTCAAAGGAGACTTCTGGCAATTCTGCCAGAGTTGAAAAGTCCAAGAAAAGTAAGAGTTCAAAGCTACTGATCATATAGATTAATCAGGTGATCTGTGTTGGTTAAAAAATGTACTATACTCAGCTAGGCGGCAGTGGTGGCACGCCTTTAATCCCAGCACTAGAGAGGCAGAGGCAGGCTGATCTCTGAGTTTGAGGCTAGCCTGGTCTACAGATCGAATTCCAGGACATCCAGTGCTACACAGAGAAACTCTATCTCAATAAAGTAAACTACACTAAAATAAAATAAAAGTCCTATACCCACTGACCAAGCAAGAGCCTTTGAAACACTCTCCCTGTTGAGAGTTCAGAGCCGTGTTTTAAAGAAATATGCTCAGTTATTAGAAAAACTGGGGAAGGTGAGCTGCTTAGGAAACCATGTATTCACATTTCTGAATTCGGTCTAAGGTCTAGCTAAGCTATGGCATACTGAGACATGAAGTATACGAGACATTAACAGAAATCCCACGTACTACACTCTGGAGAAGATGGCTGACAGATTAAGAACACTGACTGCTCTCGCAGCTCCTCACACCCACACGGAGGTTCACAACCTTCAAAACACCCAGGTCCGAAGGATCTGACGCCCTCTTCCTGCCTCTACAGCCGCTAGGAATACACACAGCACACATACATACATGCTCACAGGCAAGCGTTTACACACATAAAATAAAAACAAATAAATCTAAAAAGTAAAAAAGGAACCTCACATGCCCACTAATAACTGGGGATCTGCAATGCAACCAACCATGGTTTGTGTATAGGTCACTCTGCTCTCATGAACAGTACTGAAAATGAGATTTTTTTGGCTCTACCAATAATTGGCCGTGGTATTATAAAGAAGAAGCAATAGTTTGTGCTGCTTTGGAACAGAGTGAAAACACCAATAACAGTAAGGGCTGTGACTGTTCCAAGGTCCATCACCTACAGGACAATCTCACTCTCCATGGCTTAGGGCAGGTTAGCACATAAGAAAGGCTGAGTTTAGCCGGTACAGGCATCTTGCCATATGCCCCTGACATGCCCCTCACCTTGATGTGGGAGGCGTTGATGTAGCCTGTGTTGTTTTCTTTGGTAGGGATGAGCTCCACTCGATTCTCCTCATAAGGGACAACTTCTCGGATCCGGCTGCGCTCGGCATTTTCAGGCAGAGTGGCAGTGCTGAAGGTCCCGTTGGCCTTTTTGTTTGGGATCTGTTCATACTCCGTAAACACCATTCCATCTTCCAGCTTCTTCTTCAGGGCTCTGAGCTGCAAGGGAAGAAGGTGTCAGCTGTCTCAATTCAACAGAGCAAACAGGATCTCGGTATTCCCAGTGAGGGGATTTCAAGATGGAGTATCCGTGGGTGCTCAGCTATGGCCCTCACTGCTATCTGCTGTTACGTCTCTCTGGTCTGACAACCATTTCCCTTCTCACTCAGCTACATACTGCAAAGCTACGTGCTACATACATACTGTGAAGACTGGCTTCAGCTGAAATTCAAACGCTTGAGCTTCTGTTTCTCCTGGCTGCTTATGCTCCTTGTTATTCTCAACTGTCCAAGCATCCTTTTCTGGACTCTCACAGCAGGGTTCACTGAATTAAACCTCAGGAGGGTACCAGTTCACAGTGGTAGAGCCCCGAGGAGCAACCCTCGCAAACCCCCTGCTTTTTCCCTTCCTTGGCCAAAGTACTATTTTCAAATCATGGCGTTAATTGGGAAAATGTCCCTTCTGACCCAATACAAAATGTCCCATTCTAATACCAAGTGTCTGCTGACAGAAATCTAACGGTCTAAATGTTATTCAGTGAACTTAGGAAAAACAGTTTCTGGGCCTCCTGATAGCAAGCTAGGCAGTCTCAGGGCCCCTTTCTCCACCACAGTGACACAGAGTCATGGCTCTCAATACCTAAGCAAAGAGCTACAGGTCCTATCATCTTGCAACCCTCGAAGGGGACCACAGGAACCCAAAAACCTAAAACCACAAAGTATGATCCTTGGAGAAGTTAACCTTCTCATCTTACAAAAAGAGTTTTCTGTAGTTTTATTGTAGAAAATAAAGATTTTTTTTTGACACTTCCCCCATCAGTCTTCAGTATGTCTAAAATGAGTCCGTATTTGGATTCAACTGCATGAGAAAAGCAAGAGTGTCAATCATATCAGCAGGCAAATTTGCATTTGTCCTTAATAAATAGTAAAATCTTACAAATTGCATAAGGAATTGATAATTATATCATCTCCTTATGGCTAAAAAATAGTGAAGACTAAGCTCCCAGAGCCTGGTGGCGGTGGTCCTTTGTTGTTGCTGTTTGTCTTGGGGAGGGGAGCAAGCTGTGTGGAGGTCAGAGCACACACCCTGAGGAAGATAGCTCACTCTTTCTACAGTGAGTCCCAGGGATTGAACTCAGGACATCACGCTTGACAGCAAGCCCCTACACCCACTGAGCCACCTCACCAGCCCCGGGGCCAGACTTTTTAACCGAGCATCAGTATGCCAGCTTGATAAAGTGCAGAGACCAGAATGAGGAAAGAGATGCTGGAAAGGGTCGGCTCTAATACAGCACCCTTGGACCAAGTCTTCTACAACTGAAAGAATTAACCCACGAGGCAAGTGGCACTGACAGGGTCTAGGCAAAGAGGAACTTCTGGAATCTGGAAGCGCAGAGAACAAGTCACATCTGACAAGCCCAGAACTCACCCTGTCGTCTATGGGGACTCGGGTGGCATCATGGCGACCGTCTTCCCGCCCCGAGACTCGGGCCACTGAGAGCCCATTTAGTGCTGCCAACATCAGCGGTCTCTTCTGTGCCTGCAGGCCCGTCATCTTCTGCTTCTCTAGATTCTTTCGGCAAGAAAAGACACGTTCTCATTGTTTATAATTCCAGGGGAAGGCTGGAATGTGTTTTAATCTCCCCAAATCTGTAATTCCCCAGCCAAGGAATGCAGACATTCGCCACTAGCAGGGCAAATTCAAGCACAGCCTTCCCATTATTCCTACCGTGCCCGGGAAGCCAGTTCTTACAGGACCCTAGGGCTTTTATTCTTAATTAACTCATACGTTAGAAAGATAAAGACAGACTCCCTAACAAATATACCTTGCCAGGGGGGTGGGGTTTGCAAGAGAACAAAAAGGGGGTTCATGCAATACACATTAGAAAAATACAGGCTGAAGACAGGAGAAAGAAAACAGGAGTACACGGGCCATCAGAGTCCCTCCCAAGGACAGGCCTTTTGCACTGACTAATGGTGTAAAACCCTCCAGTTACCATTAATAGTGTCATACACACCAGCATCACACAAACCAGTGTCACACACACCAGCACCATACACACCAGCAAAAGGGGAACTACTCTGAGGGGCTCAGAATGAAGACTTGAGTCTTACACTTACTCCTCACCCCCCAAACATCTGCTTTGACAGCCCCAGAACAGGGCATACCACAGCTTAACAAGGTCACCACCACCCCCCCCAGGCTGGCCACAGATGACGAACCACCAAGCCTTTGCCCTTGGAGCTCATCCAGGGCTAACAGAGGGCAGTGGCTACTGTCCATTCCTGGAGGGCTTGACTGGAGTGTGGACTGGAGAGCCCTAACTCATCCTTAGGCTGAACCTGGGACCACTGTTAGACACCCTCACGTCCTTGGCATCAGCAGGGGTGTGTCAGCCTACTAGGCACAGCTCTTGAAGATCATTTTGTCTTAGACATCCAGGGATCAATGTGAAAAAGAACATTTGCATGTGATCTGAAGCAGTGCCAGTCTGTAGATGCCTGTGAGTCCTATGGATGGAGTGGTAGCCTGCTTTCTTATTTAATTGTTTATTCATTTATTCCCGGAGGAGGGGTCTCAAAGGAGCCATGCTGTTGGAGAAGGTGGGGGCGGGGTGGCAGGGACAACCTTGCATGGGCCTCATTGCCACCATGGTGTGACCTACAATGGATAACACCTTTGTGAGGGATGCTACCAACAGGACAACTGCTCAGATGACAGGCTAACCCATGGACAGCCAAGGGTACATTGGAGAGGAGGACCAGCTGTGAAGATGTGACAGACAGCTGAAGGCTGGCTCTGGGACCACAGAATGGCCTTGGCCAAGCAGGCTGTCAGGATGAGTTTGGATTTACTTACTCATTAGCTCAGTTTTGTGAACGGTATTTCTCTCCTGTCCTCATTGAATTTTGAAATGCTTTAAGTGCTTTGTTGTGGTTTGATTTTGAGACAGGGTCTCATTATGTCACCCTGAGTATCTTCAGACCTTTAAGCAATCTTCCCACCTCTGCCTCCAGAGGGCAGGGATTGCCGTCCTTGGGAAAGGCTCACTACCTACCTGGGGAGAACTGGACACAGTGATAACTGAACTGGCCTCTTAGGTGCAATCTGTCAGTCACCTCCAAATCAAACTAGAAGACCTGAGTTGGCTTTCTCTGCTCTCCGCACCTGACCTGCGGCTCCAGGATGGAAAGTGGGAAGTGTCTTCAAGGTGACAGAGGGAGCAAAGGATGGGCCCTAACCACTCATCCTACAAGACATGACTAAGCTCTCCCCATACCCACCCCTCCCAATCCAGTTCCAAAGGGCTTGAGGTTTCTCTCTGTTCTCTTAGTAAGAGGGTCTGCTGTGGCTTCAGGAGCTCTGTTCTCTTAGTAAGGAGGTCTGGTGTGACTTCAGGAGCCTTCTTGCCTGCTCTCTATACACAGAAGTAATATGGAAGCTGTGTGGATACTCCCTAGGCCAGTGAGTACAAATACAGACTTCAAGACAAAGATTCATCTTGGGTGTTGGAGCCACTGGCAGGGACGGCCTTCTTGCTGGACATCCTGGTGTTTCTCTGAGGTTGGGACACTGAGCAAGGGGGAGCGGCCTGTGAACTCCTAGTTGTTTGAGACTGGGCGAGGGGGTCTAACAGGAGAAGGAATGTAGATGTGGGCAGTCATGTTCTTCAGCTAAAAGCTAACTGGTGAAATATGCCAGTAGGAATGATCCACCATCCTGGAATAAAACAGAACTTGGGGAGGGGACCAGCAGAAAACACCTCGTTCTTTCTTGGTTTGTGTGATGCTTCCAAGCGAGGACCAGCAGCAGGGTCATGGCTGCAGGCTATTTGTTTAATCTGGGTAAGAAGATGGGGATGACCAAGATGAGGTTACAAGACCATGTGGACATCATTAAGTTTCAATTTGGCAGGGCCAACCTCGAAGCTCAATGCTCAAAGTGATGGATTCCTGAAGAGAGCAGCTCTTAAGAGGCTCGGAGCCAAGAGGTGTTGAAACATCATTTTACACCGATGCATTACTTTTTTTCCAAGATGGGAAAGCTGTCTCCTCGTGGTACCCACCCCCACATTTCACTTTATCCCCAGCCAAAGTTGTGTTGTTTTTTTTAAATCACAGAGGCACAGGTACACACTACCTCCCCCTCTCCATCTACAAAGGAAGAAGCATTATGTCCATCCAGACTGCCCCTTGATGTCTCCACCCTGCTCACCACCAGAACCTCAGGGTTGAGCCGTCATCGGGTTGTTCTAAAGTAACAAGTTTGGATTTGACCTCTGAACCCAGCAGCGTGGCTCTGTCAAACTGGCCTTCGCTTCCTCCCTCTGGCTTGATTCCCAAGGATGAGTTCAGAAGACTTAGCAACGAGCCTCATGACCTCCTACAAAGCAAATGTAATATAACGAGTCTTCCAGAGTTCCTAACCGAAGGCCAGCTACCTGACAGCGCAGCTGTGGTGTGTGGAGAAGTCGACTGGCTCTATTAGTTATGGAACGGAATGACTTTTTAGGGAGGTCAGGATTTCAGGAAAGGCGGTAGCGGGGGGGGGGGGGGGGATTGTTTTCTCCCATCAGCAACTACAATCCAACAATATTCTCCTTGGAAGAGGTGTTTATTGTCTCGTTTATCACATCTATCACCTTGTGGTCTCGTCTCAATAACAGAACTAGCTTTCTAGGCTGGGTGCGTCCCAGTGAAGGGTTATCTGTAACACCAACATAACAGGGTGTCTTAGGATGTGGGATACATGCCTGTACAATGCATGTGCATGCACGTGTGAGCTTCTCATAGAGCAGATCTGACGCGGACTGGAGCCCAGGAGTGAAATCCTCAGGAACATACCCAATCACTAAGATGTTCTCGTACCAAGCACACCAGCCACAAGCCAGGAATGACAGTGGGGCAGAAGGGGTTATTTGAAAAAGCATCCCTTTCATCTGGTGACATCATCACTCTTGCCTGAAATGCCCATGATCCCTTAAATCCCAAACCACTCCCTGAAGCCTCCCTCCACCAGGCCTCCAGCTCCGGGGCTTCCTACCATCAGTGACCTGGGAGTGGGGGCACTCACCCTGGTCATCATTTCTCTCTCTATAATGCTGTCCTCCAGGGAGAACATCTCGGACACCGGCCTTTCCTTCACAGGCTCTTTCTTGACCCTCTCCTTCACGCTGGTTAGGTCAGGCTCAGAGATGGAGGGACCCAGAGAGGCCCCATTGACAGCTAGCTGCTCAGCCCGGGAGACACTGAGGGCCTTGGCTGGTCCGTGTCTCAGCACCCTGGCCCTGGCCATGGCAGGAAGGGGGATCCCCTGGTCCTGTCTCAGTGCCCCATTACTGACACTCTTCCTTGGCCCTGGGTACTCGGGTGGAGGCCTGTTGGGAATGCGGGCCAGGGCAGCCTGCAGCTGGGCACTGTATTCCACTTTCTCCCGAAGCGCAGGAATCTGAGGTGCTGCCTCCGGGGCCTCCTCTTCTTCCTCGCTCTCACTGCTGTGGATCAGCATGGTGGCGTCTGAGAACGTCTTCTTGTGATGATACTGGGGGAGCCCATGCACTTCGTGGCCGACCGCCTCCTCGGAAGGGCCCTGCTCCCGAAGTGTGTTGCGGCGAGCCATGGGGATATTGAGTGACTTCAGCGTCATGGCCTCCATGCCTCGCACCATGCTATTCATCACCTCCAGGCTGTGGCGTTTATTTACCGTGCCTCCGTGGTGCTTGGTGGCTGTGAGGGGTTCGCTCACCTCCTGCAGAGACTGATGGACCACAGGAGAGCTGTCCTCCTGGAAGGTCTTTACGGAGAGCTGCACCTTCCGAGTTACCAGATCAGGGCTGCTGCCGCTGACATACTTGTGGCGGTGGCTGGCGAGGTCTGGGGTGCTGGTAGCAGGACGGGGCCTAGGGTAAGGGGGTGGTGGCCTAAAGAGATAGTTCTTGAGCATGTGGGCTGTGTTATAGTGTTGTGCTCCTTGGAGCTGCATGTTGGCTAATTCCGGAGTGCTCACCGTGTGTGAGATGGAGCTGGCCCCCGGCTTGCTAGGCATTGCACTATTTTTGGGGTTCATCTGGTCAGACGGACTAACGAGTTTGTGACCGTACCCCCCCTGGGGTGCATACTGGACAGTGTAGGGATGCCTTTCCCGCATCTCCGGCTGACTGTACACCAGTTCCTCGGGCTGGTTATAGGCATGGGTGTTGATGATATTGAGGTTACGCAGAGACCGGCTCTGGCTGTCTGCGTGCATCAGGCCCCTCTTCATCTGCCGCATGACTGTCTCGTAATCTGGGGTCGGCCTGTAAGACGGCACGATGATGGTGCTGTGGCGGTGGCTGGGGATGTAATCGGCCCTCATGATGTCACTTCCAGGAATGCTGAGGTTGGAGGACACTGGAGATGCCTGGATGAAGCTCTGGGAGCAGCTGAGGGAGTTGATGCTGTGAACGCTGCACACGCTGCCATTGGTGACCGTGCCGTTCAAGTAATTCAGGTCCAGGCTGTTGTGAGAATTGCAGTATAAGGCTTCTTCGTTCCCAGGGAAAATGCTGTCTGCAAAAAGTCAAACAAAGCCACGTGAAGCACCACACACCACCATCCTGTTTCAACAGAGTCGTCCCTATGTCCCTGGAATGAATTACCCAAATGTGTCCTAAAGAGCAGAGTCTTAACACCCATCGCACATGTCACAAAGGACTGTTCTCTGGGTTAGCATTGCCTAGAACATGTCGGAGCACACTGCGAAGAAAGTGTACGGAGCGGGAGTGGGTGTCGCCTAGGCACAGTCTCCACTTTGCTATAATTAGACTCAAACAATGAGCCACTTGTTGGGTAGAACTGGCCTCTTGTACACAGCTTAGGGGCAGAACCGGATATCTGGGCCAGGAAGTCAAAGGTTTAATAGAGCAATAGACTTGAAACTGCCCTACCCTTGGAACTGCTGTTTCTGACTACATCAGAAAAGGGCTCTTAACCTAACAGATTGCTGAGCACTCAGAAAGCAGCAAGACCAACAGTGTGGCCAGCACAGCCATGGTTTCTGAGCAGCAGCCTGTGGATGGCAAAGTCAGAATCAGGAGCTTTCCAAGGTGCTCCTGAAACTGCCCTCCAGCTCGGCCATCAAGATGACTTCCCATAAAAGAAACAAAAGCTGATAGAAAGTAAAGGGCTACAAAAGCTGCTGTCATGTGTATTTATGGTATGCATGTATGTGGATGCATGCATGTTTGGGGGGCATGCATATATGCGGAGGCATGTATGCATGTATGTGGATGCATGCATGTTTGGGGGCGTGCATATATGCAGAGGCATGTATGCATGTATGTAGATGCATGTGTGTTTGAGGGCGTGCATGTATGTGGAGGCATCTGTGTGTGGGGGTGCATGTGTTTGTGGGGGCATACATGTTTATGGAGGCATGTGTGTATGTTGGGCTATGCATGTATATGGGGCTTACATGTATGTGGGAGCATACGTGTTTATGGGGGCATGTATTTGTCTGGAGGAACTTTGTTTGTGCTGAGAAGCATCCTTGGTCACTCTTGTATTTCATTCACTCAGGCGGGGCTCTCCATCAGCTAGTCTCACTGGTCATCTAACTCAGGGGATCCCACCTCTCCGCCGAGGCTGGACTTCAGCTGGGTTAGCACCCTCACCTAGCATTTGTGTGAGCTCAGAGGCCCTCACTCTTGTGAAGCTAGTTACTTAACTGCTCCACTGCCTAGCTTTATGTCAACTTTAAGACATGGCAACCAGGAAAATGCCTCCACATGACTGGCAAGTCTGTGGGGCATTGTCTTGATTACTGTGGGAGGGCCCAGCTTCCTGTGGATGTGCCACCCTGGGCAGGTAGCCTCTGATAAAGAGGCAGGCTGCGTAAGCCATGAGAAACAAGCCAGTAGACAGCATCCCCCATGGCTTCTGTGTCAGCTCCTGCCTTGAGTTCCTGTCCTGACTTCCCTCAGTGATGGAGTCTGACCTGAGGATTATAAGCGAAAATAAACCCTTTCCTCTCCAAGTTTTTTTTTGGTTATGGTGTTTTATCATAGATACCCCAACTAAGACAACTACTGAGTCATCTCTCCAACTCAAGAGCCACTAAAAGCCAGTTTCTAAGTCGAGCCCACTCTGGATATCCGAAGTTCCTTTCATATACACACAAACGCACTGAGAAGCCATCCTCCTACTGATACGCTTTTCTGAGCAGAGGAGACAAAGGATAGGTGAGAAGAGAATCCTAGTCAGCAGCATCCAGCTGGTACTGGAGTGATGGCTCGGTGGTTAAGAGCACTGGCTGCGAAGTTCACAGATTTGGTTCCCAGAACCCATATGTATGCTCACAACTGTTGTAAGCCCAGTTGTAGAGGATCTGTCATGCTCTTCTGGCTTCCATGGGCACTGAATTCAAATGATTTACTAAGTGGTTATATACCATCACACATGTAAGCACTCATAGACATACAATATACGCTCATATACAATTCAATAAACAAATCTTTTAAAAACCCAACTATCTGAAAAGGAAGTGTAGACAAAATTAATCAAGGCGGGAGAAACAAGAAGAGCAAGGTGTGAGGATTTATCCACCTCTGATGGGGTTTGGTTTCTTCCCACAGACCTAGGGTATCTCTGCTAGGCTGTTTACAAAAAGTACGATCACACTAAATGGTCTTGTTTTGGGTTTCATGCTCTAGCCTTCAACTTACAGCAGCTTTTGAACAGCTAGGAGAGGGTAACAGACACCCGAGACTCAGAAAACATGCAGTATGTAAGGTTTATGATCGTCATTTTAAAGATGTAGTTAGCTCAGCAATAAAAGAATTTGATGGTTTGCTGATAAAAGTGATAAAGTGAACTAAGCTGGGGTGATGGCTCAGCTGGAAGTGAGGGCCTGGGTCTGGATCTTCAGCACACATATAAAAATGCTAGGTGTGGCCACTAGTGTCTGTAATCCTACCATTGTGTGGTTGGGAAACAGAAGCCCGGTGAATGACAGGTTTAGTGCTACAACGTGTCTCAAAAGGTGAAAGTGACTAGAGGAGAAACATCCAACATGGACCTTTGGCCTACACACACACACACACACACACACACACACGGGGGGTGGGGGGGGGGAGAAAGTGTGTTTTGAATGGCAATATCTTTCCCTGTTTCTGTATGGAAACAGTACTAGCTCAGGCTTACTGAGGGGATCAAATGAGACAGCACATAATAAGTCCCCAGCCTAGCACCTGACACCTCACGACCACAGGATCCATGCTCATTGCTATCCCTGTACATGGCAAAAGAGCCAGAAGAGAGACAAAGAAATGCACTGAAGATGAGGGTGAGTTTCTCCCAGTCATCCCATTACCACGTGGCCGCTCCAAGCTGTTGGCCTTGGCACTGACGGTGAAGTGTGTGCATGTGGGAGGGCTGAGCTGTCCAACTCCAACCTTTGGCCCTCTACGAATGGGCAGAAGAGGAGGAAACAATAACACAGCCTCCACTTTGCCTGGGAGTCTTCTTCCCAGGCAGCTGATATGCTGAAGGTCACTGCTGAGTGATCAGACGACAATGTTGCCACCACGATCAGATGACAATGTTACCACCATGATCAGACAATGACAGTGTTGCCATTGTGATCAGACAATGTAGCCACCACGATCAGACAATGACAGTGTTGCCATTGTGATCAGACAATGACAATGTAGCCACCACGATCAGACAATGACAATGTTGCCACTGTGATCAGACAATGACAATGTAGCCACCATGATCAAACAATGACAGTGTTGCCATCAAACCATCATTGACATCTTCGAGCAAGCTTCTGTGCTGTGCCCTAGGACCCAGACTTTTGTCTTTAAGAGGCAGGAGGAAGAGCTACAGTTACCTTGGGAAGTATGGGTCTCCGAGTAGTGCTCACTGCACTGGACATGCATGGGAGGCAGGATATACGGCTGCTGTCTTGGCTGAAACAGAGAAAACAGAGCTGGGTAAGCCATGAAGACTATTGGAAGATGTCAGAAAGCCACCCCAACACCCAGAGAAGCACACGCCATCGCTGTAGACCACCCTTCTGACCCACCTTCTTCCATAGACCTAAGCTACCATCTGGTAGTGAAGCTCAGGACAGCAAAAAGTGGCTCAAGGCCAAAGAGAAAAAGAGGCCATCCATCCAAAGTAAGGAGCAGCCATTTGATGCTCTCAAGCATTGGCCTTTGTAACAGATGTAATCAGAAGAGATGCACCCATCAACAAAACAGAAAGAAGGAAATTTGCTTTGCTTTGTCCAAAATTGGCCCCCTCCCGGGCCCACGTGTTCCTTACACAGCAGCAGAGCCCATGGTCCCAGTTTACAGCACCACAGGAGGCTACTGTAGGGTCAGGGCTGCATCCAGCTTGGCCCAGTAGCGAGTTTACAGTGTGTGATACCCCAGTGTCAATGGCACTGCAGAAGCAAATGTGGCATGGGCCAGGCAGTAAGGACACCCTCCTAGCCAATGCAGAATCTCTCCGTAGCTGTTTAGACCAGTCTGAACAAGTTCCTGCTGCAGAAGAGGGCACACTTCCTGTGCTGGAGTGGGGGGTGGGGGGTGGGGGGTGGGTTAAAATATATACAGCACCAGAGAGGACAGTGTGCCTCTAGCTCTGCTAGTCTTATAGCTCTGATCTCAAGATAACTGACTCAGAAGCTGGGCTTGTTGGCACACACCTTTAATCCTAGCACTTGGGAAGTAGAGGAAGGCAGATCTCTGTGCATTCAACGCCAGCCTGGTCTATATAGTGAGTTTCAAGGCACCAAGTGGGTAACAAGGAAGAACATGAGAACAAGGGATCCAAAAGGCAACAGGAAGCAGAGAGGAGAGAAGCATCAGGATGGACTGAGAGGATTCCAGGCGCGAAGGGGAGCTGGAACTTCTGAACATCCCGCAAGTCCTCGTGGATGGTCTTAGAGATTCCAGTTTCAAAGTATTCTCCCTGTTGTTGACAACACATAAATCAACTAAAATTTGATTGGACTGTCCTTTTTATTTACTGAGAGAGAATGAGGACAAAAGAATGTGAGAAACAGAAGCAGAAGCTTGGTTATGGCCACTTCCTACTCCTATTAAAATAAATCAATAAGTGGCTTTATGAAGTGCGCTATGTTTACAGTGAAAAACCAATAATAGCTAATTTATTTTTTCTCTTTCTTTCTTTCCTTCCTTCTTTCTTTCTTTTTTTTGTGACAGGGAGGGTGTTGGGCTAGATCCACCTAAGGTCACTCACCCTTTACATGTTTGGCAAATGCTCTTCTACTAAACTATGTTAATGCCCAATCTATTCTAATATGTTATTTATTTTTATTCTATTTATTTATTCTAATATTTGTTCCCAGATTGGCTAATACAGAAATAAACACCACAACACAGATGGTCTAGTTTGGTTCCTATTGCTTTGATAAAAACACCATGACCAAAAGCAACTTGGGGAGGAAAGGGTTTGTCTGCTTGTAGGTCACAGTCCACTGAGGAGATGAGGTGGGAACTCAAGGCAAGAGCTTGAGACAGAAAGCATGGAGGAGCCCTGCTTCCTGGCTTGCTCTGGCTTGCTCAGCTACCCTCCTTATCCAGCCCAGGCCCACCTGCCCAGGAATGGCACCGCCCACAGTGGACAGGGCCTCTTACATCAATTAGCAATGTAGAAAATGCCCTGCAGACTTGACCAAGCCAAAGTGATGGAGACAAGTCTTCAAATGAGACTCTGTATATAAGCTTTATCCAGAGGGTTGTGTCAACTTGATCCTCCCCCCAAAAAAGCCATGAGAACAGGCATCATCAAAGAGAGAGAAAGACAGAAATTGGCAAGGAAGTCAAGATGCTCATCAGCAAGGATCATTAAGATTCTGTAGTCTGTTGTCTCACATGCAAGGATAGCTCAGACCTACAGGGCAGGGTGAAGAGAGATCTCGGAATCCAGACCCCTGTAGACCACCTCATCCCAATAAAAAAGAGAGGCTCTGTGGATCCCAAGGTTGCCTAAGAACATGAGATCTGTCAATGATACGTGAGCTCACTGACAAGAACGAGAGATGCAGACAAAAGGAGAACATCGGTAACAGTGGAGAGTGGCGACCAGTGTGTGAGCAAATGCCCTGTGCTCCAGGGAAGACGCAGGTCCTTCCAGACTGCCAAAGCGGGGGGCGGGGGGAGGACCACAAGGAGGAGCTAGAGTCACACTGACATCAGCAACAGCCACGCGGGCTTAGGAATTCCATGTGGCTCAGCTCTAGATTTCTAAGAGTCTGAGTTACTGTCTTTCTTGGAATAAAACAAAAATGTCCTCCAAACTTTCTAAAAGGGAAGTTGAAGAGAGTCGAGGTTCAGGTTCCCTTTGGTGTTCCTGTCTATCGACTCCAGGGACCTGTACATGTACATTCAGCAGAGTAGGAAGGCCACGTGTTTGTTCTGACTATCTGTAAAAGGTCACACCTCAAAGAACCATGATAAGAAGCAGAAAAGAAAGCACAGATCTATCCTGTCACCCTGTGTAATCCTTAAACATGAAGAGCCTACAGCAGGACTACAGCTGTGCTTCCCAGTCACATCACCAGGGAAGAGGACAGCTTTTAACAAGAAAGAAAATCAGCCCAAGGCAGGGGCTGATTAACTAAAGTCTGGAAATTAGCAAAGCCCTCATCCAAGCACTCTGTTCGCTATACTGAGCTCGTTGTTCAGTTGCAGTTCACTTAACAAGCATTTTTTTTTTCTGGCTGGTTTGCTCAGCTCTATCTGTGGCACTTGCAACTGGGACACGTCACCAGAAGGATAAGCAAATGATCTGAAGGGATGATTACTCTGGCCTGGCCTGAGGAGCACCTCAAATCCCGTGCAGAGAGGAGAGAGGTGCCCATGGGAGAGCAGGACAGAGTGGATACTTACCACACCTCTTACCACACCTCCTACAAGTGAATGATGGCCTTCTATGTGTACAGCAAATCTACTCTGGTCATGGTACCCTTACTCACTGACCCTCAAAGCTGTAACACACACCTTTATGCCAACAGCCAGACCACTGACTGAGGAGTGCACTTACCAGGGAGGACCGGCTCCAGGTGGGCTGGCGTCTGATTGGGGGTGGGGAATTTGACTGTCTGTATGAAAGATTAAAAACAAGAACCATCATTATTGCTGATCAAAAGAACAAAAGGTCAGAAAGACAAGGGAGGCTAAGGAGGGGACCAGCCAGACCAGCAAGGGCTGCATCCCAGCACACACAGACAGTTCACACCTGTGCAACGACACCACAAAACTCTTTTGCCATTCTTCTTTTAGCCTCAAAATGTCCGGAACACATTTTTCTGTGATCCTTTCCCCACTATTACTGGGGAATGAGGCTTTCTTCTGTAGACATATGAGAGAAATAAAGGCTGGAAAACCTCAAGGCACACGGACTTTTAAAACAGTGTCCAATGTGGATCTGTGTGCATAATAAAGATATTTTTTAAATGCTTCTAGTTTAAATAAAATTCCAAACTAGAGAAAATATTTTTTTTTTATTTTGAGCCCATAAAGATAATACATGCTGCAAATGTTTACCAAGCCAGATGTCTTATCTGGTTGCTTTAAATTCTGTTCTGATGCTAGGGGGTCAAAGCCGCAAATGGGCAAATATTCCATAACCGAGGTATGTCCCCAACCCAGCAAGTCTGTTCCGGAGAAAGTACTCCAGCATCGTTTAAACAACAATAACAGAGAGGTAAACAGAGCAGAAACAGAGGGTACCCATCCTTGAGGGCAGATATCAGGAGGTCCCAGGACCACACAGTGTTTAAAACAAAATGAAAAACAAAATACAGACTTTTTACTGGGCTACAATTCCTCAGAGAAAGACTTTCCTTATTTGGAGGGTTCACCCTTCTACCAGCTTGCTGATAAATATCTTTGCTCTGGTGAAACCATGGAGACAAATGCAGTAACGCTGAGCCTTTAACAGCTGAGCAGGCTCAGTGTTAGCATCCCCAAGTTAAGCATGGTCCTCCAACTCTTTGAACCCTAGAGTGAGGCATCCAGCTGGCAAGGACCAGTTCTGCAGGAGCAGAGGCTACAGGATGAGCCTGAAGTAGCCCATGAGTAGACAGCTCTGGATGGAGAAGGAGGCTTTCGAAACAGTTCAAGTTCTGGAAAACTCTGGAGGGATACCCTTGACTTGAGATTACAGAGCTCAATGTGTGTGGGGGGAAGATGAGGTGTACATACTTCCCTTTCAGGGTTTCCCCAGAAGAGAGTTCTTGATTTTCAGCGTCACACATGCTGTTCACGCATGTCAGTCACCACAGACCATAGAAGACATACTAAGCACCAACACAGCAATGATCCATTCTCTGAGAAACGGATGAACCAGAAGACTGGAACTATGAAAGGGGCTCATATCCACCACACAGGAGGCAGCTACAGAACTTGAGGGTGTCAAGACCACCAGCCAAGTTCAGTGGCAAAAGCAGAATAGAACCCTATGCATAGGGTGATTATGACAGTATGTCTATAGAAGACAAGGTTATGCCCTTGCTTGGCCTGCTAACACATCTTTCCTATCTTTGCTGGCAGGTCTAGACTATGAGACATATGAGCTGTACTTTTAGACCCCAGCAGTGACCAACTGCAGAGTCTGATTCGAAAGAGGCTGTGGGGCATGGAAGGGGAACAAAGTCTGCCTTGACCTGGGGATCCAGTTCTGAGCGGCTGCCTTCTCCAGCGGCACCTGCTGAACAGCAATATTCTACCCTGCTTGGATATGCCCACTGTGGGAGTGGAAAGACAGCTTCTCTCTGGCATTTACATCCCTGACGCTCTTTGAACCAAAATTAAACACCTTGGGGGCCCAAGCGGCAAATGCGCTCTGCTGAGGGCCGCCTTTTGAAAGCAACCAAAGTAAAGGCGTTGGCAGAGTTGGGCCCCCGGCACGCCATCTCCGAGGTCAGGCCACGAGGAAGTGCCCTCAATCACACTCACATTTATCATCTTTATTTCTGAACTAAATTAAAAAGACACACAGATGCGTGCCATCTCGGAGTGCCTTCCAAATCCCCTCTAATTACCCTGGCCTCTCATTTGCAGTCAGATGGCACGACCCAGGAGCGCACGCAGGGTTAGCCAACTGTGAGCGGAAACAGTCCGAGCTGGCGACTGCATCTTCTCTTTTAAGTTGGCTCATCACACCGCTCCCCACTTCTGAATACCGTCCTCATCTAACACGGAGGGGCACCTGGGCAAATTGGGAGCAGTTAGGCTCTTCGGAACCCAGCGCCGAGTGCCAGAAAGGCACTGATGTGGCCCACCCATCCGGGAAGTTAGACATTTATAGTCAGCTTGGGAATGATTGTCTCTCTAGGCACATAGATTGCAGTAGACTGCACTTAAACTTCTCCCCTTCCTGACTGCCTTTAGTCTCTTCCTACGGTTTCTAGAAGGATCAAGGGGGAAGAATGAGTGGAAACCGGGGACGCAACCTCGCAGAGACACTCAATTTAATAGGACTGAGCCATTCAGAGAGACGGTGAACTAGATTATCACTTACTCGGTGCAGATCTTGTTCTGTTTGTAAAATTTGTGCCGTGTAGTAAATAACCGAGAAATATACTTGGCGTTTTCAATATCATCCTTGAAAAAGAAGAGATGGGAAAATAAACATCTGGTTGACGAGATATTCGCTTCACAAAGATTGTTCCGTACAGGCATCCATCCCGTCCCCTTTCGTGTGAAGAAAAAAAAAATATGACATGTGGGCCAGGAAGTGATTCAACCATTGAGTTCAATGGTGCCCATGCTACTGTGGCCCAGCAAAGATGATAGAAATGACTGTCGGTTAATGAATTCTTCACATCAAAGATCCAGGTACTGCAGCAATGAGCAGACAGATTCTCAATAATTTTAAACCAGAACTTTCAAAACAACCGAATCAAGGCAAAGCCTACCATTAACACTAATGTCACGCAACCAGAGACTGTGGTGAGAGGAAGAGGGGGTCAACTGGCTCCAGACAGTGCAAGCGGAGGGACTGAAAGATCCAGGTCAGCCAACAACAGAAAATGCAATAATTAGGAGTCACTTGAGGAAGAAGATTGTGACCAGAGTGCCGTGGCATGCCGGACAAAGCCCGTGGGAACATTGATCACTTGCAAGAAGTCATGTGGGACCAGGCAAGTACTAGAAAGAGTGTCTTCAACAGCACTGAGTCCCATGTGGAGTACCGGTGTGTCCAACATGCTACCGTGGGTTTCGTGGCCCCAGGATACATAGAAATACAGCCCAACCCTGACATAATGAGGGAGGTGCATGTGTGTGTGTGTGTGCGTGTGCGTGTGTGAGAGAGAGAGAGAGAGAGAGAGAAAGAGAAAGAGAGACTTGATTATGCAGTCCTTGAGTGTAGACTTCATAGATGACAACACTGTATCCCATCAAAAGGCTGGACAGGCACATATTAGGACATGGAGAATCAGGAAAGAGTGTTGTTAGCTTAAAATGTACCCCCTCAAGCTGTGCAGAACCCTGGACTCACTGTGTGGAAGAGTGCAGTCTCCTCCTTGTCAATCAGCTCCAGTAGGATGGCTGCTTTGCTGTGGGTAACACTCCCAATGTCATTCCACCTAGGCCAAAGAAATGTGACTAGGCTTACTCAAACATGGTCTATGTATTCACCATGAGAAAGGTCTCATCTTTCCCGAGAAGACCACAGGCTCCTCACCCAGTAGATACTTCCTGTCTCCAGGTCTGTAATCCCTGCACTGAGGCAGCCTCTTGCACAGAGTTCAACTCTTACATCCCGAAGCAAAAAACCTCAGCTGATTCGCTCCTCCTTGAAGCAGATTAGGTATAGACACTAGTGAGAACATGACTCGGTGAATCTACTCTCTGAGTCAGGGATGGGTGAACTCTTTATCTGGGGTTTTCAGTTACTCCCAGTCACCTGCCCATTCCAGAACAGCTGTGCTCTGCACGCCTGTCTAGGAGTCCTCTCTTCTCTCCATGTGCTCCCTGACACAGACACCTAGCTGAGAAGCCACCTGCTACTGTTAGGATCTTAAGAGACAAGAGGAATCTTATTCTTCCAGATGAATTCCTTCAAAACAACTGCCACAACTCTACTGGCAGTCCTCACCCTGTGCCCGCCTGGGAACAGCACCTGAGGGAATCAGATGAACCCTGACAGGAGCTTCCAGTTCTGACATCTGTACATGACTATTTCAGTTCAGCAGCTCATGTATGTGCAGGGTGCTCATTGTGTGTGTGTGTGTGTGTGTGTGTGTGACACCCAGGGTACAACCTTGGGTGTCATTCCTCAATCACCTTCTATCTTGGTTCTCCAGACAGTCTCTCTCTGGTCTGGAACTTGTGAAGGAAGTTAGCCTAGCTAGTCAGGGAGTCCTAGTAATATGCTTACTTCCACCTCCCAGCTCTAGAATCACAACCTGTGCTACCATGCTCGGCATTTTTATCTTGGTTCTACAGGCAGAACTTGAGTCCTTGTAAGATTTTACCAACTGGGTGGGATACAGTTTCCTTAGCCCTTAAATGTTTAAGTCCTAAGGTCTCTCTGGGTGGGATCTGGCTGACCGACGCCAATCAAAACAGACTGGATCAGAGAACTGTAAAAACGCAGCTCTACCTGATCCAGAGAGCTTGTGCTGGAAGCTTCCAGGCCAGGAGGGGCTTTGCCTGCTTCAACTGTCATTGACCACTAGATGCACAGCTACACTTATCAGAGGCACATACAAGAATGGTGTTCTGTCAATGAACACAGGGCCACACTGCCCTGGTACACGATGAGCATGCTGCCATGATGGAACCGATAGGCAGCCATGCAAAGATCCAGCTGGTGGACAGGGGCAGGAGACAGTCACCACATCCCTGCACTGGATTTGCTTGTACTAAATAGTAAAGAAGGTTAAAGGGTCCAAGTAATATAAAAAAATATACAAATCGATTAATTTGTTATCACAGACTGAGTGATTCTGAGATACACTTTTATAGGCAATCAATCCCCTTTTGTTAGTATGAAGATTAGTTTGTGGTTCTCCAGCACATGGTCAGACAGAGGGTGCAGGGCTGTGGGAAGAACATGGTTTGGATCTAAATGGCCAGGGATGGTCCCAAATAAAGGCAATCAGCAGGCCTGACTACGGAGCCTGCTCTTCCCACACTCAAGGTCTGTCCCACTGACTCAGCAGACTTCAAATGCACATGCTCTGTCGTCAGGAAGGTTGAGCCTCCAGGAAAAGTACTATTGGTTTCTCCCTGGCCCCATCAACCCTGAAGACGGCTAATTTCATCTGAACTGAGAAAACGCAACTGACTCCAGGCTGGTGTGGCTCTGGACTCATTGCATAGCAGTCAATGGCCTGCAGCTTCTGAAGGGGAAGGAGGGAGGAAGAGATTACCTGTATATTACTGCCTGTCTTCCGATCCGGTTCCTCACAAAAATCCCCATAAAGAAAATGCCGAGGTGCATGCTGTTGCCGTGATTGTCCTGTAGAAGAACAGAAGGCATCTGTTACCACCATGACCTTTCCACACCTTTCACAGTTGCCAAGGTCATCCATCCAGCCTGAGAGAGGTGAATGAGGAAGATGTGGGGTAGGGTGGGGCATGAAAATGTACCACAGAGTGGGATGCCCTGTGCACTTTAAATCAGACACTCTGGCATGTGTCAGTGGATGCCATTATTCTAAGTGAAATGAGAAAGGCACAAGGAGACAGACACCGAGTTCACTTGGAGGGACTGGACCTCACCAGAGCGGAGAGAGGGGTGGCCAGGTACAGAGGCTGCAAGGGTGAGGAGACAAGGACCAAGACAAAAGCTTTAACTAAATTTAAAAAAAAAAAGCTAAAACTTAGATGACACATGAGTTAACTTGATCGCCCCATCCTACATGTATATAGATTTCAATAGACTCTGTACCAAATACCAATTTAACTTGTCTTAAAGGTACAGACACAAGCCAAGAGACAGCACCAACCTTAAGCATTTGTCTGCAGTCTGCCTACAGTCACCCTAGCAGAATGGAATGAAGCAACAGAGCTGGCTGCATCCTACCCAGAAGGCAGTGGTGCTGGGGCTGCAGGACTCTTGACTGCATGCATCTTTCTTTATCACATTCTATTTAGAGGCAATTTTAGAATTGTTCTCAAATTCATTTAGCTCTACTGAATTTTTAGTTAGTTTTCCTTCCTTCTTTTCTTTCTTTCTTTCTTTCTTTCTTTCTTTCTTTCTTTCTTTCTTTCTTTCTTTCTGTTTCCTTGGCTCCTCTTTTCAGACCCTGAATTGCTCAGATGGTAAACATTCCAGACAGCCTAGCGATCTTTCTCTCCTGTCCCCGACCTTCATGACTGGGCTTTGATGAGTTTCCCTCCTTTCACCCTATAATTTCCACTGTTATCCATTTCTAATATATCATTTTTCACTATTTAGTTTTTTATTTTATGGGTCTTTTGCCTGCTCTGTGCTTGGTATGCTTAGCTGGCTCCCACATAAGATAGAGAGGGTACCATATTCCCTAGGATTTCTGTGAGCTGTTTTGAGGAAGCTGGGAACCAAACCTGGGTCCTCTGCAAGAGCAGCAAGTGCTTCTTAACCCCAGAGCCGCCTCTCCAGCCTACTTCCAGCCTGTTTTTAATTTCTGAAAATGTTATACTGTTTTATTAAAGATTGGATTTTTAAAAAAATAGGATACTGTTATCCCAAATTGTCATGAAACACTGTGTTCATCCCACTCTGAGGAAGGCAGCTAACTCCTGAAGAACCTGCTAGAAACCCACCGAGACTCTACAAGCAGTCTCCAGTGCTAGCTTCACCGGCCGCCCTTCCTACAGTTCAGACACTAAAGTCAGACAAGCAGATGCTTGCTGCAGTGAAACCTCAACTTCCAGGCAGAGAAGCTGGTTTGGTGGGAACAGAGAAAAGTTTACTACTTTTCCTGTGACACAAAATGGAATGACTATATATGGGCTGCTGACAGTGGGCTGCAGATGGGCTCGCCAGGCATTACCCTGAGGAAAATGGATTATTGCCCTGCCAAGGGCGGCATCACAGAAGCAAAAGAAAATTAAACAAATCTAAAAGAGAGCCATTTAGCCCTCACCACGAGACGCGCCATCCCGCTAGATGCTGTTCTACGTTCACAGGCCATTCTCATTAAGGCAAACTGCAAGCAAGCAACTGAACGAGAGCAGGTCGTGCATAGAAAACAGCCTGAGGAGCCAGTCCAGAGTGAAGAACTGAAATCACAGGCGTCTCCCAGATCTCGGATGTGCCAGCTGCACCGGGTTTCTGATAGATCACCATCTCTTGAAGCGTTGGTCAGTAGAGAGGGGAATGAGTTTGGATTCTGGACTCCATGATGCTCCCAGACACACCCACTCCAAATGTGCTTTAATGATTTCCTGGGAATGGTTTCCACTAAACACCCACCACACACAGCTCTGAGGAGCCAGAGAAATAAGACTTGGCTACATCCTAGAGATGCTTTAATCTGCTTTGCCAGCAGTCACCCCCACATCCAAAGAAGAGTGTTGAGAAGCAGCAAAAGAACTAGCTAGCCTCCGTTCACATCTGCTGGACACCCGTTGCTTGTCCTGTAGTGAGAAAGACAGGTCTAGCCTTGATATTTTAAGGTGAGGGGTTCTGGTGCATGAACTTGCTGAGATGAATGTCCTACAACTGCAGATAATCTGCTGAAGATCAAACCCCAAATCTCTGAGCTAAGATGATGTTTTCTTTATCTAAAGTGGGCTCTTAACACCGCTGAGGTTAGGATGAGAAAAGTCCCCCCATAAGCTCATGTGTTAGAAAATGTCATCACAGGGGGCTGGAGAGATGGCTTGGTAGTTAAGAGCTTGACTGCTCTTCCAGAGGGCCTGAGTTCAATCCCCAGCAACCACATGGTGGCTCACAACCATCTGTAATGGGCTCGGATCCCTCGACAGCTGCAGTGTACTCAGACATAAAACAAATAAATAAGTCAGTAGAGAAACGTCATCACCGACTATAGTACTGTTTGGAGAAGTTATAGAACTGCTGGGTAGCAGAGCCTTGCTATAGAACTGCTGGGTAGCACAGCCTTGCTGGAGGAACCAGGCCACAGGGACAAGTCGTGAGGCTTCATAGCCCACTCTGCTTCCTGTTGACTTTGCATGCTGGTTGCTTATGCAATGGAACCAGCTGCCCCAGTGCCTTCTCCAGCACCAAAGCCCACGTTCCCTTCAACTGTGAGCTAAAATAGACCTTCTTCCTTTAAGCTGCTTCTTGTCCAGTCACAGGGAGGAAAAGGTAACTAATTCATCCAACTGATGTCACATGACACTGAGACGCTGAAGCCACTTTGGCCCATAGCAATCCACATTAACTCGGGAAATGGGCAGGGCAGGGACCTTGTGTTACCTTCACCGGGAAGACCTCCTGTCCAAATCCATCCAAACGTTCTACTTCATTGATATACATCAGTTCAGCTTCTGCCGGCAGGATGCCACTACAATCCAAACAGCATCACAGGAGGAAATAGTTAGCAGTACAAAAATGACTGGAAACCCTCTGAATCCTAATGGCAAACTCAAAAGCGGCACTGGGGATGGCAAACATTTCCACCGGGGAGGGCGGTACCTTATCAACTGTGGCATTAACGATCAGTCGCCTTTTAGTCAACAAAAGAAAATAGGGAAAGGAAGGTAAATTACTCAATTAAGAGACACAGCCTTAAAAGCACTGTTCTACACACCTCTGTGGACGGTGTTGTCTACTTTAAAGAGAGACTGGTTTGCTCAGGGCTATGAAGATTTTCTACAATTTTAAAAGGGAAAACTTTCAGAGAGCGAGCAGGGAGAGGGAGGGAGGGAGAGGAAGGAAGGAAGAAAAGATAAACTTGGGAAGAGGAATAGAAGGGAGGGAGGAGGCAGGGAGCACAGCCAGGAGTAGGGAGAAGGCAGAAAGTGTTGTGTTGGATGGATAGACCCTCGGTCTCCACCTCACTTACCTATGGGCTTTGTGCTCCTGGGCCACCTTCTGGGTCAGCTCCTCCAGCGCTGCCTCCTCCATGGCCAGATCCTGGAAGAACAAGAATACAGAGGAGGGTTGGTGTCTGACAGTGGCTCTCTTGTCAGCTATCCCCAGGGATACATCCCTTCTCTCTCTCTTGCAGAAGAATGGGCTCAAGAATATGGTTCCTGCTGTTGCATACACCTCTTCACTGTAGCCAGTGGGACCCAGGGAGCTCAGCTCCCACCATGGCAGTGGGACCCAGGCAGTTCAGCTCCTACCATAGCCATGAGACCCAGGCAGCTCAGTTCCTACCATAGCAGTGAGACCCAGGCAGCTCAGCTCCCACCATAGCA
>JADRCH010000057.1:4339235-4351566 GCA_019843965.1 Rhynchomys soricoides
AGATGATAGATAATAGATAGTAGATAGATGATAGATAGATGATAGATGATAGATGATAGATAGTACATAGATAATAGATAGATAGATAGATGGATGGATAGATGGATAGATAGATAGGGATGAGAGGGCGGGAAGAGGTATAATAGTCTACATTTGTTGATTACATGACTATATACATAAAAACTTACAGATTCCATCAAAAGAAGAAAAGCACTATTGGAACTGATAAACTTAAAGTCAACCCACCAGACTCAGTGCTGCCTCTCCACACTACCAACATTCTGCCTGTGGGTGGGGGCATCAGGAAGTATTTGGAGGTGAGAAGATGATACACCCTTCTACTCTTGGTACTTCATAACACTTGTCCCCATATTCAAGTGTGCAGACCTTCTCCCCAGGAAGCACAGAAAGAATAAAATGTCCAAGGAAAGTAAGATCCCAAGAGAAACGAAATGAACTCACCATAGGAAAGAGCACATACTCTCGGAGGAATTCTTGGGAATCAAACTGGTTATAGTCTCCGAAGTCAGCTGAGAAGGAAAGTCAGGAAAACAACAGCGTCATTACATGAAGACAAAGATGGTAAAATGCAGCAAACTGTGCCCACACACCCCCTTCAACTGCACTCTCTCCGCTGCCCCATTAAACAACATCAGAGCCAAAGCCTATCTTCTGTGGTCCCTACTTTAACCTAGCAACTGTCAGTACTGGCATGTGAACTCCACTAGATGACTTTTAGAAAGAGTGAGGAAATTTGGAAGCAAGCCCTAATGGCTTTTTAAAGACTTTCAAACAAACCTGTGTTTGTTTGTTGACTGTGTACCAGGCTGGTATCTTATCCCTGCCTGCCAAAGGGACTTTCTAAGTCAAGGTTAACATGGAGAAATGTAGCTGGAAATGCATCTGCTGCTGGAAACCCCCGCTGTAAATCACCCTCACACCTCCCGAACACATTTATATGTCCCAAGATGCCAGGAACTCTGTTTCTCCCCGTTGCCATCTCACTGTGGAATGGGGGATACGTGCAAACTGAATCTGCAGAAATACCTTGACTTTCTCGGCTTTGCTTTTACAAAAACCAACCCCATATTGGATCTCAATTCCATGGAAAAGCACTTAGCAGCCAAGTGAGCAGAAGAGGGGCTGCATGTACCACAGAAAGGCCAACAGGACAGAGACTGTGAAGCTTCCCCTACAGAGTGAAGCTGTCACTCAGGTGAGGCTCTCAGAGCGGACAGAGATGCTTCCCTGAGACACTTTCAAGTTCAATCACCTGTTATTACGTATCATCTCTTTTACTACGGTGGGCATGGTCTGTCTTTCTAATGACCCAATGGGGCAGTTGGAAAAATGTATGTGTGTGTGTGTGTGTGTGTGTGTGTGAGAGAGAGAGAGAGAGAGAGAGAGAGAGAGAGAGAGAGCTGTATGCATGTGTGCAGGTGCAAATTCATCCATGTGTGTGCACATGGAGACAAGAAGCCAATCTCTGGTCTTTTTCAATTGCTTCTGTGACCTTACTTATGAGACAGGGTCTCCCACTGAACCCGAAGTGTTCAGTGTACTGTCCAGGAAGCCCCCAGAAGACTTCTGTCTGTGCCCTCTGATACATACACAGACAAGCTCACCTTTATGTGGTTTCTTGAGAATGAAATTCAAGCCCTCACCCTTGCAAGCTAGCACTTTACCTGTGAACCATCTCCCTGGGCCAGGAGAACCACATTTTTACATTATATACTTAAATATTTCATCATGCAGACAAAATGGTTCACTTCAAGGACCCAATAAATTGGGAATCCAGACTGAACCCATCAACTTCCTCAAGGGTCTTCCAACACCCAGGATACCCGGAATTCACCAAACAAGCAAGCAGTGAGGAGAGTACACCCAGGGAACAGAAAGAAAAGCCTTGCAAAGACCCAAGGCCAGTGTGAAGGCGAAGGGCACACTGTATGTTCAGTTCTCTGCCACTTGGGGTTGGAGAAATGTCTCGGCAGTTAAGAACACTTTGCTGATGTTGCAGAAGACATGGGTTAGTTCCCAGCACCTGCATGGTGGCTCTCAAATATCTGTTACTCCAGTTGCACTAGATCTGCTTCCCTCTTCTGGTCTCCTCAAGCATTGCACACATGGTACATATACACATACATAGGCACACACTCTATTTTCAATATGAGCAAATGCATTTAAACCACCATTTGATAGATGGATGGATGGATGGACAGACAGATGGATGGACAGCCAGACAGCCAGACAGGGTACAGATCTGGAGAATGGTTTAGTGCTATTCTTCCAGGTGACCTGAGTTTGGTTCCCAGCACCCACAAGTGGTGACTCAGAGTCACCTGTACTAGCTCCATGGATCTGAGACCCTCTCTTGGCCCCTACACACACACACTCACACATGTATACATAAATAAAAAGTTAAATAGAAAGCACACACAATTAACACATTCTACAATGTAGTAAAGGTTGAAAATAGCCAGACAGGTTGAAAGACGAGTTCAAACCTCCCGTCCCTTGTCATTCAGCCACCATCGACTTAAAGTTCTCTTGTAAATTCTATTACAGGAGGTAAGGAGTATTGGTTAACGCTACTGTGCTTTAAGTGGTGACAGTAACTTATTCACAATATCAGGATATAAAATATGACCATACCATACAGAGGAATAATCCTGAGAAAATGCCCCCCACACTCTGAAAGGCAACTTCAATTACAGGTAGGATTTAAAAACTATTTTCTTCAGTTAGAACCAGAATCAAACAAAGAAGCATTGACTAATTCAAAAGCAGCTTCGAGAAATCCCTTCCGGTCACCCCAAACCACTAATTTTTCATCTTAATGTAAAACATCTTGAAATGACCAGGGAGCCTGAGCCAGGGGCTGCTTAACCCTTAATGTAACTGTTTGTTCTGGGAGCGCATACTGAATCAGAAGACGGAAGTCCACGGGAGCCCTTACCTTGCACAGCTAAGCCAGCTAGCCGGATCACTTGTTCCAGGGAGCACCGCAAGCGTCCTTCAAGCACGTCCTTTTTGACTTGCAGGTAATACTGATATCTGTTACAGGAAGAGAGGACCAACCGTAAACACAGACACTGGGACCCATTCCCAGCAGGATGTACGGGTGACACTGGTGATGTCACCTATGGAAGACAGACAGTGGCCTCTGCTCCTGTATCCCTCTGTTCAATAGGAGGTGCTGAAGCCAGTTCACTGTGCATGAGAACATGCTCATCAGATGGTTTCCTGGTGGGTCTCAGGGTGAAGCAGGAAGGTCGAGGCAACACTCAACAGTGCCCACTTTCCATGGCTTAATTAGCAATTTGAAATAAATCTAATATTAATCAACAGATGGGCCTCTCTACATATGTCTGTGGGGGCGAGGGGACTATATAGAGTGCCCTAAGTGAGGTAGAAATAAAATTTTAAAATAATTAACGTGAATCTTAAAAAAATAAAAATTTATAAATGCCAAAGTCTGGTAGGCCGATTACTAGCTGGTCAAATAACATGGAATTCTGCTGAAGCTTTTCCAGAGTGAGGCTTAACCTTACATGTTCGAGACCCATGACAACATAGCTGATTTTCACTTTCCAGCCTGAAGTACTTTTTCAAAAACAAACTGTAGACAGACTGAACATGCAGCCTCCTAAGAGCAGAAGCTGGAACAGTGCATGCTGCCCTGCTGACAAGACCACTCCTTCAGAATGGCCCATGGGGAAAACCTCCACGCAGATGCTTGCTTCCAAGACTCCCACAGTCACCGCTCTGACCAAACTGCTCCTGCTATGCTGTCCGAAATACCGGCAGCCATTTTGCTCCTGGTACGAATCGCTCTGTATTATACTTAACTTTGACAGGTCTGTCTGGGAACCCAAAGGTTACCCCAAGCTTAGTTTCCCTAGACATGGACGACCAAGGGAACCGATTATGGCAGGGTATGACCGCACTACTACAGGTGCAGTGACACTCTGACAGAGTGACTGCTGGAGAGTAAGCCACTGGCTCTCTGCCTACCCCAGCTCAGCCCGCCTGGTCTATAGGGCAGAGAAAGACACAAGACAAGACGAAACAAACAAAACAGGTTAGTCTCTGGTGGGAAAAATCTAGACTCAAATCTGAAGGGCAAACACTGGGAGTCAGTTAATAAATTCTTTAAATCAAATGTAATATGCAACAGAAAACTAACTTTTGTTTCCTGCTCCCATCTGATCTTTTATCGGATAAATTCATAACCATTTTACAGGTTTCACATTCAATCGGGAATCTTCCTTCTGCCACTATCTTTGGCTGTATCAATGAATGACCTGTATCAATGAATGACCTGTATCAATGAGTGACCTGTATCAATACATGACCTATATCAATGAATGACCTGTATCAATGGGTGACCTGTATTAATACATAACCTATATCAATGAATGACCTGTATCAATGATGACCTGTATCAATAAATGACCTATACCAATGAATGACCTGTATTAATGGATGGCCTCCCTGAGCTTTAGAGTCCAGCACAGCAGAAAACCTTTGCTTGTTCATCGGAGGCCACCACCCTCCCATGGACACTGCTGTGTCCTTAACTGTCACCACAGTTCCGATTCCTCTTACCCCCAAGTCTTAGCACACGAAAAAGGAATTAGACACAAGAACCAAAGTCATTTGCTGGCTATCAAAAGCCAGTTTCTTATCTCAGATAAGTGTTCAGATAGAGGGAAGAAACGCCAAGATCAATACTAAACCCAGTGAAACCAAGGGCATTGGGGGGAGGGGAGGGGAATGGAAGGAGGGAGAGAGACAGAAGGGGGAGGAGAACAAGGAGAGAGAGAGAGAGAGAGAGAGAGAGAGAGAGAACTGTATGCATGTGTGTGGGTGCAAAATCATCCATGTGCACACACATGGAGACAAGAAGCCAATCTCTGGTATTTCTCAATTGCTTCTACAACCTTCTCTTATGAGACAGGGTCTCCCACTGAACCTGAAGTGTTCAGTGTTCTGTCCTGCAAGCCACCAGAAGACTCTTGTCTATGCTTGGGAGTGAGGGAGATGGAGGGAGGGGGGGAGGGAAAGAGGGAGAGAAGGAGGAAGGGAGGGTAGGAGGGACAGACTGATTCTTAGGGCATTTAATGACAGTACCTACATGGCAGAGGGAGAAGGAAGCCAGGATTTGATTCATTCCTGAAAATTTGAACAAATAACACTGAAGCACAACTTTAAGAATTTAGAATCTTGGTAAGAGTAATTCAGAACGCCCGCACTGAGAACCCCGAGAGGCCACCGTAAAGCATGCTTCAGTCACATCCGCTGGCATTCTGATCTCTCTGAGCAGCACATCAGTTCCCCAATTCACATTTCCCAGTTTTCATGTCTCTCCCAAAGAAAATCAAAGGCTGGCCCCAGGCAGTATGGTTCACTCATAATCCCAGTTCCTCTGTTCTTCTGTATTGCAGGAATCCACCAAGACTTCAGAGGAGCACAACCCTCTCCAAGACAGGCAAAGCTTGCATGGCCTTTATTATTTAAACACACGGACTGCTGGTGTTTAAAAATTAACAGCGTGAACCTGGAATCCCAGCACTCAAGGGGCTCAGACAAGAGGATCACAAATCCAAGGCCAGCCCAGGCTATATAGTGAACTCTGGGCTAGCCTGGGCTAAACAGTGAGGCCTTGTTATGAAAACAGAACGAAGCACTGCTAACTGCCAGTGCACCTCATGGGAGGCAGCTCAGTGAGTCTGAGGACTATGTCTCCAGGAGGATGCTTCTCATCTCAGACACACTGTACGGCCTCCGTGACTTCTACACTCACCCTTCAAGGCTCTGCACTTGGTGCCCTCTGCCATCTTGCTCACGGTTTCCCTGGGCCAGTTCTCCAGGGAACAGAGCCTCACTCGCTCCAGGTAACCTTCTCTTCAAGAGACCCTGGGAAGTGCCTGGGAGTCTTTTGTGGAGGCGCTTTCATCTCCGCAACCCCAGCAGTTCTTAGAGGGAGAAAAGGGAGCCAGTAAGAGGGTCCTTAAGTTATCAAAACCCCTTTTAAGTGCCAAGAGTTCACCGTGAAAGCAGACGCATCTTTGAAGACGAGCCACTTGGAGCCTGAAGATCCTACTTTCAAAACTGAGAGAATGAGAGCAGAGAGACAAGGAAAAGGTATCAGCTTTGCCCTGTGGGGCCACACAGAGTCTCTCTCCAGTAATGTTACAGGGCATCAGAACCAAAGACAAACCTCCTAAGATCCGTGAGCATGCTCTCTGGCCAGCCGAAAGCACCTTCGGGTTTACTGAGGAAAGCTGCAGGGGGGTTCTCAAAACTGACCAAAGTGGTGGTGGGGGTGGGGATCTCACCTGGGAAAGGAGACACAAGCCCACCTCCTCCTACTAAACATGCAATGGCTGAATCCCCCTGGACACCCCTTCTCTACCATTGGTTGATTCCACTTATTTTCACTCCTTTAAGTCAGAGGGGCAGGCAGGTATCAGCATGAACTTAGGAAGCACTTCCTGGGAGCATGAATGTAAAACACGCCGTCTCCTTGGGGAGGACCATTCCCCAGTCTCTGCCTCACATGGACCTCGTCAGTCAGTCATAGTTCTTTACTGTGCAGTCTTCCAGTACTCAAGGTGGGGTGAGGTGGGTAGGGGATGTTTATAAAGATGTTGTCACCTGTGACCCAGAACGGAAGCTGTCTCCCATGTCACCCTGGAAGTGAAAAGGACCAGTCAAGAGGCTGTCAGTAGATTCTTTTGGTGACCAGATCAGTAACCAAGAAATCTACTCGATCCAGCAAAGCAGCAACTTCACTTCTCCTGAGCCTGAGGCCTGCTGTTCAGTGACATCCAGTTCTATGTTGTTGCTATGATCCTGACAGGGTCTCACAGATCCCAGGTTGGCCTCCAACTCCTTATGTAACTAAGGATGACTTTGAACCCCTGTTCTTCCTGTCTCTTTACCTTCCAGAGGCGTGAACCACCATGCCTGATACACACTGCTGAGATTCAATCCCAGGATTGCTTCATGCTTAGGGAAGCTCTCTATCTACTGACCACATCCCAGCCCACATACATGGTAGCTTCTACTCAGATCATCCTGTGACAGGAAATGATGACTCCAACCCTTCAGCAAGGAACACTGGAATGTTCCTTTCACATAGGCTGGCGTATGCCTGCGCTTGGATACAGTGTCAGAGGCGTACTATGTTCTACCCGGAAGCCATCAAGAATACAAAGACCTCTAAGCAGCCACCACACGAGACTTTGGTGGCAGATCTAAGACTGAAGGAAAAAAAAAAAAAGAACAAAATTTGAACTACTTTAGAAATTATTTGCTTGTTTTACTTTCCTGCTGAAAGTCCCTCGGTAAAATATAAGAATGATGTCTCGCAGGATCTGAGAGCAGAGCTGGCGTTCTGATTTTAGAACCGTTGGGCTCCTCTCTGTTTTGTTGAGAGATTCAACTCTTATAACTGCAGTAAAATCAAACTGTGGGTCCTATTTTGGAAACATACAATTTCATGGAAGTACACTCCACCCTGTCAGCACTGTGGGTGGAAAGGAAAAATCCAGCCAGCCAATCCTCATGCCAGGAAATGAAGCACAGCCAAGTTTCCAAAGAGGTCCTCTCTGAATCTAAGCTTGCAAAGAAAATGCTAACATATTCCCCATACTCAAAGCCTTCAGAGGATCCCATCTGGCTCTGGAGTCCCCGGGGCTGGGTGAGGTTACAGGCCGGCTCTCCCTGTAAGAATCAGGATATAATTTTACATGTTGAATAAAGGTAAATTTTCTCATTTCATTTTTCATCTTGATTTTAATCTAAAGCAAAAAATTCACTTATGGAGTAAATGCTAATCTCTCTGGGTGATGCAGACAAGGGTCGCAACAATTGCCTCTGCTAAACATGGCAACCGGGAGCTGACAAGCGCTCTGAGCTAGGCTGGCGGGCGGAGGTCCTCCATCCTGAATGCCCATACTCGATAGCACGAACCACTTTTCCAACTTCCTTCTTCCTCTAAGATTCTGAACTGACGTTTGTGTTCACTTTTAAATGCTAAACTTGACCGAGCCAATGAAGCACTCAGTATTCTGACAGAGATATGGAGAACTCCCTAGAAAACTACACAGCACAACATTACGTTTCAAGATGTTTGGCTGGGTCCCCTCATCTCCATTTTAATTCACATGTGAGGAATCTGAACATCTGTCTGTGTGATATGCTTGCAGGCTTGCCCCTTCTGGTTGAGAAACGCCTTGTGGTGGCCTACAAAGCAGGGCCTGTCTTACCACAGAACCACGAGAAAGGCACCAGGAACTCAAACGGCTGAGGACACGTCACTTTGAAAGTATGTTTCCCACCCCTCCCCCAGCAGAATCCTTCATTCCAAGTCTAGGGCAGCAGAGGATCCCCAAGGTGGGAAGAACCCATCAGGACAGCCAAGCTTTCAGACCTAGATTTGTCTTGACTGCCACACAAGGACACAGGCATCCTCAGCATGCCCACAGGATGGAGGCAGAGGGGTGGAGGACTGTCAGGGTGCTGTAGGTGCTTCCATGTTTGGAGGACCCACTCCCAACACCAGATGACTTCATTTTCTGGTAACAGTGTTGAGCTAATGGAGTGTGACTCCAAATGGCCACAACTGTCTAGCAGACGTCTTCAGAGCCCATGTGACTCCTATCTCCCTCTGTCCTGAAATCTTCGGTGTGCAAGAAGGGACTTGTGTTGTCCCTGTATCCCGGACAAAGATGACTCTGCAAACAGCGTCAGTATCAGGTGAGCAGAGGAAATGTGCAAGGAACAGTCCCCTGAGTGTGAGTGCGATACAGATTTGGTGGCCTCAAACTAATGCTGTGTAGTTGAGCCTAAACAGGGGAGTCGGGCAAGACCTTAACATGCCTAACCCTTCCGTGTGAACAGCAGGAACACAGAGACTGACTTGTCCAAGGTGACATTGCTTCTTAAATAAGAAGCCAGATGGAATCACTCCAAGCAGGGCCAACCACAGACATCAAAAGGGGGAACCCTCCTTTTGCCTGAAATCCCCAAATAAAAACAAAACTGAAAGCACCACTATCCAAGATGTGTGTGGCCCATGCTTCTGAGGAAGGCTTGCAGAGGCTGGCCCTTCCCCACAAGGCCTGTGTGTGTGTCTCAACATCAGTGAGGTTAGCCTGGGAATGCACTCAGAATGGGCTATCAGTGAGGCTAGCCTGGGAATGCACTCAGAATGGGCTATCAGTGAGGCTAGCCTGGGAATGTACTCAGGGTGTGCCATCAGTGAGGCTAGCCTGGGAATGTACTCAGGGTGTGCTTCTTGCATGGCTGAGAACTTCAGGTCTGGTTTTTGCTGCCTGAAGCCAGGTGGATCACGGTACTCTGAGCTGTCACCATTGGTCTACATCCTCAGTGTCGCTGTGTGTTCCTATCCAACCGTCCCTCCTCCATGGCTCAAATCCAGTTCAGCCTACTCCTCTCCTCATCTGAAGAGCCAAAGTAAATGTCACGATTTGTAGTACATCTTTACATTCGGTCTTCGAAGCATTCACAGAAGCACGGAGGATCAGAGCGGGTTAAAGCCATCACTGTCTTAATGACTAAGAGCAGGGTAAGGTTTAAAATGTCATTTCCTGGCTAGAAACCTTTCTTCGAAACTAGCAGTATCAGAAAGAAAGCCCCTTTCTGAAATTTACTGGAAACTTCTCCCAGGATGGTGGAGAATGTGCCAAAGCCTCACAGAACACTGCTTTCTGTTTGAAGTTTTCCTGTACAACTAAGACAGGTAAGAGCCATCCTAGGATCCTGGAGTCGGAGGAAGCAAGCCGAGCTCTAAGTTTGACAGGGCTGGGTAGCAGCAGGGGAGGGAAGCTCACCCATGCATGCCAAAGGCTGTTCTCAGCTGCAAAGGGAAATAAAAGACAGAGTGTGCACACAGGCTTTGTCCTCCATGTGCAGCAGTGTCCCTAGACAGGCCTACAACCAGACCTACCTGGCCATTTCCTGCCCCAGCCCTGAGCCCTCACAACCCTCAGGAAGGATTTCAGTCCATGATTCCTGACATGTATAATGTATCTGGTACCCAGTCCGTGCACTAGCTAAAAGCTTTTATGTTCAATGAATGTCCAAGTTGACTGTCAATTAAAACTACATTGGCAGCAAACCATGGGAAACAAAATGACCCCAAAGAAAGCCAAACAGAAGGAAAGGGGCTAACCCCAAGGGACATGGACGACCTTAGAAGGGAAAGTCTGTCTTCCGGCCTTCCTCACGAGCTAACTAATGTGTGCTCATGAAAACACACACACACACACACACACACACACACACACACACACACACACATACATTTTTCCAAACATACACAGACAGGATTTCCTCAGCAGGTGTTCAACTCCACAAGGTTTCAACAGCACCTGATCAGGAGTCACCTTCTCTCACCGAGTCACCTACCTTCTTAGGAAGGCTAAGTCTCTGTGACTCAAAGGCCTGTGATTCTTTCCTAAAAAGGATACTGTTTGTTTAAATACACACAAACGCACAGGGGCCTTGAGCACTGAGGGGAAACACCAATGACAGCAAATGCTGTGTAAGAAACAAAGCAAGCCCAGACGAGATCCACGCTCTCTGCTCTTGAACTCTTGAGCTAATTATAACAAATTACAGGGACAAGTTCAGCATATAGAGACCATAAACGCCCTAATAGTGGCCTACACTGAACCAGGGTTCTGTGTAAAACAGAAACTCAGTTTCCACAATACATCACAGAGTAAGTGGGAATGTCTGGACTCTGCTTCTCTGTCCTACGTCAGTGGGCACAGGTCTCTTCCCATTCAATCCTATCTGTATGACTAGAAAGAACCACAGAGGCCTACCTGCATTGACTGAGATGAATCATGACTGCAGACCCTGATAAATACAGTATAAAGTGTAGACATCAAAATAAAATATGAGCTAGTCTGCAGAGACCCACAGCCAAACATTAGACAGAGCTTGGGAAGTCTTGTGGATGAGCTTGGAGAAAGATTGAGAAATCTGGTGAAAACAGAGACTCTACAAGAAGGCCAACAGAATCAACAAACCTGGACACCTTGGGCCTCCCAGAGACTGAACCACAAACCAACAAGCATACAAGGGCTGGATCTAGGAGGACCCCTGCACATATGTAGCAGGTGTGCAGCTTGGTCTTCATACAGGTTCCCCCAACAACTGGGGCAGGGGCTTACCCTGAGTCTGTTGCCTGCCTCTGGATCCTGCTCCCCTAACTGGCCTGTCTTGTCTGCGGTGACCTAGTCCTTCGGTGACTTGAGGTGTCAGGGTGGGTTGATCCCAGGGGAAGGGCCTCCCCCTTATCAGAAGTGAAGGGGAGGGAGAAAGGGAAAGGGCTGGGGAGGGGGACGGGATGGGGAAGGGGCTTTGATCGGGATGTAAAATAAATAAACGAATGGAAAAATAAAAAATATATAATGAGTTTGTTTTAACTTTTCTTAAAATCTCTCAGAGTTCAGAAAAGAGTTTTATAGTTTCTAAGAAAGTTATACAGAAATATCCAGGACTATTCACAGTTATGCCCTCCACATAGAGTCAAGAAAATTAGGCATTTAAAGTCAGAAAAAAACCTGTTTATGGGGAGCTGGCAAGATGGCTCATCAGGTAAAGCTGCTCACCAGTTAACCTTGTTTGCATTCCGAGGATCTACACAGTAAAAGGCAAGAACATAAGCCTACAAACTGTCCTATGACTTCCACACAGATGCTGTCACACACACACACACACACACACACACACTGTAAACCCCTTGACCATGACAGCAAATGCTGTGTAAGAAACAAAGCAAGCCCAGACGAGATCCACGCTCTCTGCTCTTGAACTCTTGAGTTAATTATAACAAATTACAGAGACTCCAAGGGCAGCGTAGGAGCCAGGCGGGTGGGGGATGGGGGATGTACACCTTTAATCCCAGTACTCAAGAGGCAGGGAGATTTCTGTGAGTTCAAGGCCAGCCTAGGTGCCGGGTCAGCCAAGGCTGCAGAGTGAGACCCAAAGCAAACCAAACCACACCACCTTGAGCATGAATAGCACCTACAGTCACCACAACCTACAGCCGTCACCATAACCTACACTTGTCACCACAACCTACACTTGTCACCACAACCTACAGCTGTCACCACAACCTACAGTTGTCACCACAACCTACAGCTGTCACCACAACCTACAGCCATCACCACAACCTACACTCACCACAACCTACACTCACCACAACCTACACTCACCACAACCTACAGTTGTCACCACAACCTACAGTTGTCACCACAACCTACACTTGTCACCACAACCTACA
>JADRCH010000057.1:4351576-4406355 GCA_019843965.1 Rhynchomys soricoides
TTGTCACCACAACCTACACTTGTCACCACAACCTACACTTGTCACCACAACCTACACTTGTCGCCACAACCTACAGTTGTCGCCACAACCTACAGTCACCACAACCTACAGTTGTCACCACAACCTACAGTCACCACAACCTATAATTGTCACCACAACCTACAGTCACCACAACCTACAGTCACCATAACCTACAGTCACCACAACCTACAGTCACTAAAAGAGAAAAGGTCCCAATGTCAACTGCAAATGAAGAAACAAATTATGCTCCATCCCACCATGCTACAACTCTATAGCAAGGGATGGAGTCTCTGAGTATGCTGGGACATCCCTGGGGAATCACACTGAGGACTAGCCTTGGCTACCAGTGAGCCCTATCCCTTAAAGAGAACAAGAATAGACAACTGAAGGGAGCCATGCTGTGGGCCAACTGTGAGATGGCAGACAGCAGGCTACGCAAAGGTGCCAGACACAGGGACCTCATTTTATGATTCCACAGATAGGAAGATATCGGAACCTGGGGAGGAGGAGGAGGAGGAAGAAGAGGAGGAGGAAGAAGAGGAGGAGGAAGAAGAGGAGGAGGAGGAGGAGGAGGAGAGGAAGAAGAAGAGGAGGAAGAGGAGGAGGAGCTGTGGGATGGGAGTTCTCACGTAAGATGGTGGAGATGGTTGTCCAACTCTGTGAATGCACTAAAAACACTGGACGCACGTGTTTAAACAATTAACAAGATGCTTTTTACATTTTATGAAGTTTACTTTAAAGGAAAAAGGCAGGTGAACAAAACACCCAGGATCCCTAATAAGGAAAAGGTCTCAAGCTCACAGACCTGCCTGACTCTGTGTCCAGCCTCCAGGACCCCAGCCCAAGCTTACACTGTTTCTGTGTGCTGGGCATTAATCCTCCATCAGAAGGTCTAGGTCTCTCTACCTGTGACAGCCCAGCGACCCTCTAGGCTCAGGTCAATTTTTCTCTTCCCCGACTCCCACACAAAACAGCAGAGGTCACAGTCCCATGGTACTTCTCAAAGACTCTAGAGTCCTCCAGCCTAGAGTATCCCAGAGCTCCCCACATCCCCAGCACCCCTCCCTCCTGCCCTGAATTGCATAGCACAGGGTCCTGTACCATTTCCTCAGGGGCTTTCCACATCAGCATCTGGAGGCTCAGTGAGTGCTCCTGAGTGACACAGAAGGAAGAAAGAGGGAAGTGAGTCACTTCCTACGAAGGTTATGTCAAGGGCATGCAAGAATTGCAGAAATGGCCAGGTGTGATTTGTAACTTCAGACTCTGTGCTCAGGAGCTTGAGGCAGGAGCAACACTTGAGAACAAGAATTCAAGACCCTAGGGGGACACTGAGAAATCCAGTTCAAAAACAGTTTGGGCTGGCTGGCTGATCAGTGTGTAAAACAGTCTGCCACATAAACCTGACAACTGTATCACTGGATTCCATGGAAAAAGCTCATGTGGTAGTGTAAATAATCTCCTACAGCAAGATTGGGGCAGAGACAGGAGAATTGCTGGGAGTTAATGGGTGTTATGGTTTGTATGTGCTCAGCCTAGGGAGTGGCATTATTAGGAGGTGTGGCCTTGTTGGAGTAGGTGTGTCACTGTGGGTGTGGGCTAGAAGACCCTCATTCTGGCTGCCTGGAAGTCAGTATTCTCCTAGCAGCCTTCAGATGAAGATGGAGAACTCTCAGCGACTCGACTCCTGCACCATGCCTGCCTGGATGTTGCCATGTTCCCACCTTGATGATAATGAACTGAACCTCTGAACCTGTAAGCCAACCTCAATTAAATGTTGTCCTTACATGAGTTGCATTGGTCATGGTGTCTTTCACAACAGTAACCCTGACTAAGACAGTGGGCCAGTTAGCCTAGACTGTACAGTGTGGCAGAGGCAGTATGAGAGACCCTGACATGTACAACGTGGCAGAGCCTGCCTGAGCAGGATGGAAAGTGGAAAGAGAAAAAAACATACTCATGAAAGTTGACCTCTGACCTCTCCATGTGCTCCATATACATACAAAAATGAAGGACAAAAAAAGGGGACATAGAAATGGAGGAGGAAGGAGCTGGGGTGGAAAGGAAAAGGAGGGGGAGGGGAAAAATTTGGGAATGGGGAGATGGCTCAATAATAAGAGTACTTAGCACGTATACACATTAGAATTCAATCCTCACTGACATAAGCTGTGTAGGTGTGTGTGTGTGTGTGTGTGTGTGTGTGTGTGTGTGTGTATGTGTAAAGTTTACAATGAACAGCAAGGTAGGGTAAACATCAGTCATCCATGCAATGGGAAGAATGTGAGTTTGGGCTGCCAACCCATGGAGGGAGTACAGAAAAGAACCAGCCGCCTTAAGGAAGGAGATAAATCAAGACTCAAGGTAGCCTACTCATTAGCCAGCTCTGGCTCCTCCTCTGAACTGCAGCTGCAGAGCAGGGAGCCTTCATCTCTCTTAGGCTAGTAATAAATGTGACTTGACTCATCTGCTTGAAATACACACCTGCCTGCCCTGAAAATCATGTGTCCACAATATGAGCTCCCATCCACTGTGGGAACAGGAGCTTAAATTACCCCTCGAAGCATGAGTCAACCGCCCAAGGAGTTGTCTTTCTGGTTACAAGCCAGGTTTGTGGCAAGAAGTCAGCAGAAATGCCTAAAAATGCGGTTAGCAGTCAAGGGACGGGGGAGAGTGGGACCGTTAGCAATTCCCTCGGTGTGAGGAAAAATGACAGCAGAGTCAGGGAACCGGCCTAGAATTCCTCAGCTTCTCTAAAACCTTTAACTAAAGGCAACATCACTGCCCAAAGAGGTTGGTCCCCTGTGGGAGAAGTCATATATCTGAAGCAAGGAGGAAATACTACAGGCTTAACAGATGATTAAAGGAGGGATGGGGTCACAGAATTAATTGCTTATAGAGTCCCTAGAATCTATGATAAAGGGAGAAACCACAGACCTTCCAACCCACTCTAAGTTACTGCGGCCAGACTTGACTAGCGACCTTGGAACTGTGATTGGAGGTGGAGGAGGCCATCAAGTGCCAGGTTTCTGCCTCCCACCCCGACTCCTGCAGGAAAAGCCCAAGAACCAAGCCTTCCTCAGCTTCAGTAAATGCACCATTCTGGTCCTCCAGCCCTCAAACCCATGCTGTAGAGTAAGCTAAGCTTCCACATTGGCCAGGAGGCAAGTGACAAGCCAGACCCCGGAAAACCTGCTGCTGTGGGAACCTCAGCTTGAGCTTGATAGTAAAGGTCTTCTGTCTAGGATGATGGGTACAAATCCCCCTACTCTCACTGTCTGCAATCAGCTTCGGATCTGGAGGTCCCTGGCTCTACAGAGTGATTCCCCTGTGGCTCATATGTCTTCACATCATCTCAGACCCATGCAAGCCTTTAAGACACTAAGAATTCTATATGTGGGCTGGAGAGATGGCTCAGCGGTTAAGAGCACTGATTGCCCTTCCAGAGGTCCTGAGTTCAATTCCCAGCAACCACATGGTTGCTCACAACCATCTGTAATGGGATCCGATGCCCTCTTCTGGTGTGTCTGAAGCCAGTGACAGTGTACTCATATAAATAAAGTAAAATAAATAAAAATAACTTAAAAAAAAAAGAATTCTATCTGCACACTGGAACTGGAGGTACAGGCAGCTGAGACCACCTGCCAGGCTCCTGTGTCCCATGCAGTGCCTGTGGAGTGCTGGGCTCCTGTGTCCTACGCTCTGCCTGCCAAGTGAATAGGTACTTCTATGTCTTCCATTGTTTAGAAGCACAGACAGAAAGAAGAGAAAAAACTACCTAATGTCTGAGCCACACTACAACACGAGCCCACTGGCCACGGATGGAATTCCCAATGCTGGATATAGTTTCTCCTATAGAATCTTCAAACGTGGCTGATTATAGTGAACATGGCAGCACCTGCCAAAGATAAAATACCAGACTGGCAAATATGTCACTGCCGGAGAATCTAGATTCTTCCATGCTGTGGCTTCTAGCAAAAACCCTGCTCAGTTTTTTCAGCACGGAAATGTCTCCCTATAATCCTGGGCTCCTCTCATCTTTAGAGATCTACTTTTCTCACTGTCTCAGCATCAACAACAAAATCTTTTTAAAAACTTCCTCTTGTGTATGCATGTGTCGTGCAAGTGCATGGGCATGCGTGGTCATATGTGTTGGGTGTATCTGCATATGTGTGTGGGGACCCAAAATTGATGTCTTGAGTTTTTCTCCATGACTCCCCAGCTGATTCTTTGAGTCAGGGTCTCTTAATTGAACCCAGAGCTCACAAATATGGCTAGTCTTGCCAGTCTGATTGTTCCAGGGATCCTGTCTTCTGAACCAAAATTACAGACCAGGCACCATGCCCACCCAAAATTTTTGTGGCTTTCTGGGGATCTGACGTCTGGTTCACAGCGGGTTGTTTAACCACTGAACCATCCCCAAGGCATCAAAATTTTTTCTAACCCTAGACACAAAGATAATTTTAGGGCAGGAAAATAGTTGACTAGATTTAAAAATGATGAGCCAAAGCTTCAGAGGACTGACTCCACACAGGTAGACTGCAGCCCTTTGTTGAAGATGTAGGCAGGACGAGGAACTGTCGGGCAGAGAACCGTAATTCTTATCTCCTAGTCCAGGAGGGGACAGTCCTATTTCCTCAGCTACAACCACAGTCCTCTTCAGCCTAGGATCAAGAGCTGAAAACTATCCATTAGAACTCAGAAAAGGAACACATGAAGTTCGTCCCCCATAAACCAAGAACTTAAGGTCAGTGCCATAAAGTTTTGATACGGAATGTCCCCAGAAGCCCAACATCCCTAGAATGTCTCTGTTGGGAGGGGACAGAGTGCTTCAAGTCGTGAGGAAGGGCTTGAGGCCCACGGACCCAGCCCATCCTCTGCCTTATCCTTCTCAGACAGAGGGACGGCTTTGATAGCATGTGCTCCCATTCCCACGAGTCTCCACAGGAGAACAACAGCGCCAACCAGTCACGAGCTGATACCTTCAAATATGGAAGCCAAAAATAAACCCTCACACTTTCTAGACTGGTTTTGTCAGGTATTCACTATTAACACATGGAATCAAGGCACTAGGGAGAAAGATGGGCTTGCTGGTTAGCCAGGCCAGCAAAAATGAGACCGTGAGAGACTCTGTCTCAAAAAAACAAGATGCATGGCTCCTGAGGGAAGGTATCTGAGGTTGATGTCTGGTTTCAGTGAGCACACACACAGGCAGAGTCACAGGCAGACAGGCAGGCATGCAGACAGACTGACAGACAGACAGGCAGGCAGACAGACAGGCGGGCAGGCAGACAGACAGACACACACACCCCAACACCACCAGCCACGCAGCATAGATGATAAAGACAGTACCATCTATAAACGTAATGAAGTATATTGAGAGTGCATGGCATATTAAACCCACATTTTAAAAAACTCAGGCTCAAGGATGTAAGACACAAGACCAATGGTGGTGTCACACCTTGATGTGGACTGAATAAAAGCCACACTCACCACTGCTACAGCAGAAGCACCTCTGACCACCAATGCATTGAGGACCCAGTCAGGTCTCCTGTCGTCCGAGCTTTATCTGAGCATGGCCACACTGCCCGACCGTTTGGACTACACCTAGGTTTGATGGTCCTGTCTAGGCCTCTGTGGCTTTCGGTCCTCAACGCTGCCTCCCCCACCCCCAATCAGCTCTCCTATTGTGTTCTGAGTATTTTACTCCACTGTCCAGTTGACTCTCATATCTATCAGGTCTCTGCTGCCTCCAGAAAGGAAGGTCTCTGTGAACTGACATATATGGATGTGTGTGTGTGTGTGTGTGTGTGTGTGTGAGAGAGAGACACGTATGAGGGTGTGTGTGGAATATGTTATCTGAAAGCTAATATTAGTAATTGGAACAAAAGAGCCTCTGACTACCAAGGGAAGTTGGATTAATGACAAACTGTGGCCAGTGGACTAGACATAGCTTACGAGCTTGTTGTTCAATACACTCTGATATTGCAGAAAGATATAAACATGTCTCTCTGTTTCCTTTTTGCTAGTGTGTGTGATATATATTTTTATGTAGAGTGAATGTATATGAATATATACATAGATGGACCCTGGCAAGTGAGTGCAGAGGCCCGAACAGGATGTCAGGAGTCTTCTTTATTGCTCTTCCAGTCTCTGCTTTGTGACAGGGTCTCTTACCGAACAGGAAGCTTGCTTTCTGGCTGGCAGGCCAGTGAACTCTCACAGGATCTGCCTGCCTCCAACCCCCAGCCCCATTGCTAGGGTTCCAAGGCCTCATGACTGCATAGCAAGCACTTACCCACTGAGCCATCTCCCCAGACCCTGTCTATGTTTCTGACACACTGCGCTTACAACATTCATATTATCTATTGACTGACTGTATGCACTCACACAAAACTCTGAGGAGGGTATGGGGCCTGATGGGAAACAAGTATCCAAGGCCAAGGTCTCCGGGCTTCCAGGACCTAGGGCATCTATTGCAGTGGTTGTTTGGTTCTGTGGTTTGCTTCACTTTCCTTGGACTTTAAACCAAAATAGTTCTTCGCTGATTCCATTATCATCTGAAACAGACGTGAGAATTCTGGAAGCTAAGTAACCTACATAAGCTGTCCCATCAGAGCCACACAATCGTCTCCATCTTTCCACAGTGGGCCATTTACTTCAGGGACACCAGCCAAGAAAACTTCAAGTTTAACTTAGACAAACCTATACTCTCTTCAACATAGTAATATTGTTTCTACCATCTTCAAAACCGGTTTGCTCCTCAAAAGCATTTTTTTTACCTAAGATTATTTCATCTCCATGATTTCTTAGTAAACCATCAAGTGTTTGGCTTGGTTTCTGCTAATTTTAGATCAGCTGGGCTGCACTTTGCTCCGACCTTGGGAAACAGCAGACGGACATCCCCGAGTTCTCCCCAGCTGCAAGTGTACTGCAGGCTGACCTGGAGCCAGTTGGGGGTTATGGACAGCAGCAGGCTGTAGCATGTCCCTCTGACGACTCGGCCTGGGCTCTTTCAGGTTTCCCAGACACAGCTGGTAACTTGACACGGCTTATTTCCTATGTCTCACTTTCTTGCTCTTCCAAAGGCCTCGGTGTCATCTGAAAGCCTGGCACTATGTGCCCAAGGCTGGAGATGACTGATAAATCCAAACTAAAGCCCATCCTGGTTCCCACTAGTGCACAATGCCCACTATGTAAAAGGCTCCTTCAAAGGGACGCCTGTTCCCTGTCACTCTGTCTATACTACTTCCTTCCCTTTGACAAAGCTCAACCCTCCCGTGCCAGCAATTCGGTGGTTTGTCTAAACAGTCCCGGGAAGGAGAGCCTGGAGCTGGCAAAGGCTCTCAGGGAGTTGAAATAAATCCTACCCACGGCCTGCTTCACCTAAAACTATTCCAGGGCTAGCCAAAGGGCCAGGCTTCTGTCATGAGCGGCAATGTGGCTGAGCAATGTACCTTTGTCTATCCGGTTCTGTAAATAAAGCTCTCTGCCTCCTATGGGGCTCTGTGTTTAGATACTACACTATGATCCAAAAAGCTCAGGATTTGGGAGGTGAGTGGGGAAGACAGACATAAAATGATTGGTACCCGTTATTATTTGATGTGGCATGTTCCCACAGGGTTGTGGGCTTGCTCGCTTGGTCTCCAGCTGGTGGTACTGCTGTTGGGGATTGTGACCCCCTTGGGAAGTAGGGCTTAGCTGGAGGAAGCATGTCACGGGGGGGGGGGGGAGCCTTGAGGTTTATAATCTGACTCCACACCTCCCCTCCCCCCCTCTGCTTCCTGGTCCTGTGAGGAGGAGAGGAAGGAGTCTCAGCCTCACATTCCCATTCCCACAAACCTGCCTGCTCACATTCCTTCCTCATCAAACGGACTGTATCCCTTCAAACTGTAAGCCGGAATAAATTTTTTTTCCCTTCAATTGCTTCTTATCATGAGTTTTTCAAGTGATGAGAAAAAAATAACATAATGTTCTCCTTACAAATAAACTTCATGGGTAGTCAGAGATGAAACAGACACTGACATGAATACATAAGAATTCTGAAGTATTTGAGCCTCAACTCTCCAACAGATAGCATAAGGACCTACAGCCTGGCCCTTAAGTGATGCTTATACACAAAAAAGGTCTTCAAAGGAGGGTTTATAGGGAACACTTGCCCACTTAGCTCAACCACTATAATCTCTTGTAGGCAGTTAAAGTGTCAAGACAGACAGACAGACACCTAATTGCATGGAAGCAAATGGGTCAGTGAGGAGATGTGGTTTGTGTGATTTTCCTACTGTGTGCAAATGACAACTATGAGCAGGCACGACATAAATGCCTACAGGGCCAGGGAAGGCATGGGAAGGAATAACACCCTGCCACTGTAACTTCAGGGGACGGGAACAAGGCTAGCCGAGATGGCATCTGCCTGCCTCTAAAGTGTCTTGCTTTGCTCTGTCAGAACTGGTCTTGTCAATCAGAATCAGCCTTCCTAAGCTCAGTTGATCATCTTTGAGGAGAATCGTGAATAGACATTCTGCTCTGGCAAAGGGGTAAAAAAGAAGGCTAACAGGATGGCTGGGGGCAGGGTAAAGATGCTTGTCACACGAGTCTGGGGGCCTGAGCTCCACTCTTGGAACCCACGTAAAGGTGGGACTGACTCCACAGGTGTCCTCTGACAATGCCCAGCCCACAAGCACACCGTACGCACAAAAATGCTGTAATCAAAGTAACATGATACCCTTGATTTAATGACCCAGGTGCCCATTCGTTGACACTAAAGCTCTACGGATAAAATTAAACAGGGCATCATGGGTCCTGGTGACAGCCTGGACCCAGCCACAGATGCAAGCTACATAACTTCTCAGAACTGGAAGTCCCCCCTGAAGTTTACACTTTCCATGTCTGCTGCCGCTCTGGTACTGCGCCTTTGCTGTGTGGACACGTCGGACCTGCCCATTCGCTCCTCCTCCCCTCTGTCTCTACTCCAAGTCAATATCCCAGTAGTCTGCCCTTCTAAGACAAAGAGAGAGCACAAGACCCTAAGGTACGGACTCCTGCACCTCCGCCATCCCAAGATTTTTGGGAAGCCCTTTCTGCGATCAACATGCCATGCCCGGTCCCCCCACCCCCTTATAATGACTCCTGTACAGATCCAAAGAACTCTTCATGAGGAGTGAAAGTCTTTTAAACCTCCACCAAGCACAGCTGTCATGTCTGGACACGACAAAACATCTCTTCCCACGGCTCCTGTTTCTCTCCTCTCCTCCCCTTCGCTAAAGGTTAGCGCTGTGGCGGTGGGTCATTATGTCAACTGTTAAGACAAATACAGGACATACATTTCCTAGCCTGTTTGCCACCTCAAGTCCTTGGTCTCTCTCTCGTTAGACAGTGAGCCCTTCTCAGCCTTGCAATGCTAAACTAAAGGCCCTTTGGAGTCAAAAATGAACAGCACGTCTTCGAAAGCCAAGGGATTCAGAAAAATAAAAAGAGGTTTGCTTGAGAGATTATTTTTCAGCTAGTTTTCACGACATCTCTTGGGAAAAGCACATTATTTTTTATTGTTTTTTAGAGATGATCTAGATAACAGGCCACTAAATACGTAATAACCTAGGATGTAATGTGTTGTGATCAAATTGTTACTTTTTTTAAAAAATGGAAATATTTGAGGCATAGTGTCCCTGCTTTTGTAAACTGCTTTACTAATGGATAGAGCACAGAGGTAAGCGATCACAGTTAAAGGAGCTCAGCTTAGGCTGGGGAGATAGCTCAGTGCTTAGAGCACAGGCAGCATCCCACCAGCGGGACAAGGTGCAGATCCCAGGAGCCACACACATGACAGGTGGGCACAGTAGTCTATAATTCCAGCATTTGGAAGGCAAAGAAGGGGATACCTGGAGCAAGCTGGTTATTCAAAGTAGTCACACTGGCCAGCTCTGGGTTCAGCTGAGAGACGGTTTCAATGCACAAAGTGGAAAACAATCTAAGAGACTCGGGTCTCCACAGGTATGCACATTCATATACACGCATGTACGTGCATATACATGTGCATTCCTACACAGGCAAACGTATAGGAACATGGTGCATGAAGATCCCTTTGGAATAGTAATGAAGTTTCTGATTTATTTGCTTTTGAAACATTGATTTTTTTCCCTATCAATAAAAAAATAATACATTGTACCAAACTAGTTATTACTAAAGATCATTTGCGAGTTTGATCTGTCCCCCAGACACAAGGAACTCACAGAAACTGCCGTTCATGATCAAGTTGAACTCCAGTGAGCTTGTTTCTACCTCTGTGTTCTTACCACAGTGGGCTGTGTAACCTGCACTGGGAAGTCTGTAGCTTTTATCTGGGAGAAGAGAAAGAAAGCCAGAAGCAGCTCAGTACCTGTGACCCTGTGACTTAGGCGCATGCCTGGCTGAACTGAGGGTGTGACCTTCAGTATTCTGTTTAACATGAGGAAATTACAGTTGAAAATGGAGACATGTTCATCAGCTTTGGCCCACCTCAATGCCTTCCAGAGAGGATCAGAGCCAGGAGCAGAAATGGTGACCGGAGGCACATCTCTATTTGCATAAAAGCTTTCTGTCTACTGGGTTTTGTACAGTGCATTTTTCTTTGATCACATTCATAATAGTAGACTCAGATCCACCCATCCTAAGAGCCACAGGCCAGAACAGGAACAGAAGCCAGGGAAGAAAATGGAGGCTGTGCTGAGGCTCCTTCATTGCAGCTTGGTGTAAAGTGAAAATGTAGGACCTACCTGTCAGTCAAAGATTTCAAGATGGCAGCACAGAGCATAAAGCCAAGTTCTGGGCCTTGCTGAGCATCAAACCATGTGACCCTGGCTCTATAGGAGACACAACCACAATGCCAACCTTGGTTATGAGAGCCCCTGCCTAGCGCCCTGGATGCCAGACCAGCGACAGAACATTCTCCAGGAAGTAAAGGCGATCAGCAACACAAACTTTAAAAAAATTCAAATAAACCTTCAACCCGTCAAACACATGGAAATGAAATGAAAACACTGAGATCTGACCATTCCTACACCCCAATGGCCGAGGGGGGTGTCTAACACGGAATGGATACTTTATGAAAGTAGGCAATAGACTGGGGCCGTGGCCTAGTGCTAGAGAACATGCTCAGTCTGTAAAGAACCTGCGTTCAGACCCAGGTACCACAAAAGACTCTCCCTCAGGAAAGCAAAGCTGCCTGCCCATGATCACAACTTCTTACAGATTGTCACCTTCCCTTACCTCACCACACTAACTTCACAAAGAATGAGAGACGACGCACCATAACGTGCTGTGTGGGGCAGAAACAATGCCGCTCTCAATAACTAAGAGAGCAGTTCTCATCCACAGTGGGAGCAGACAGGAGCGGTGCCACTGCCAAGTCTATCAGCCAAGGGGAATGCATGTGGACACTCTACTTCTGAGTCCATGGCAAAACTCCATCAAGGGGCTGGGCTGGAGGGATGGCTCAGCAGTTAAGAGCACTTGCTAACTCTCCCAAGTATGTGAGTTTGGCTCCCAGCACTCATGCTGGGGGCTCACAGACACCTGTGAACTCCACCTCCAGGAGATGAAACATCCTCTTGTGGCCTCTGTGGGCACCTGCACTCCCGTGCACAGACCCACACACAGACACATCATCATCATCATCATCATCATCATCATCATATTTAAATAATAATATTTAAATAATAATATTTAAATAATGATAATTTTAAAAATAAATCTTTTAAAAAGTCTTCATCGGATGGCATTATAAAATCGTAAAAGAACTGAGGAACAGAAAATAAGGCTTGAAGGAAAAGGGAAACGTAGTCATAAAAAAGCTTCTAAAAGAGACACTCTGAACGCTGGCTGTAGGTTCAGAGTGCACACGAGACAGACCGCAACATCTAAGCGGAAAGAGGTCGTATTTCCAACCAGGAAGGAGGAAGCAGGCTTTGGGGGAGACTGGGAAGAAGCCTGGCCAGTAAAAATATGAGGACTCAGTTCAGTCCCCAGAGTCCACGGAAACAAATCCATGTACAAGGGCACATGCTACCAGAGACACAGACCGCTGGGGTTTACTGGCCAGTCAGTCTGACCTAATTGCTAAGTTCTGGATCAATGAAAATAAAACCCTATTTCACAAAAACAAAGTTGAGAGAGGGCTTAGTGGTGAACATGCATGCCACGTGTGAGGACTAGAACCAGAGAATCCATAGAGGGTATGTGGCAGCCCCCTGTAACTCCAGAGCTTAGAGGGTGGAGCTGGGATCCCTGGAGTGAGGGCTAGGCAGACTAGCCCTATCACTGAGCTCTGGGACCAGCTGAGAGAACCCTGCTTCGACGGATAAAGTAGGGAGCGATGGAAAGACATCAGCTTTGAGTGTTCACGGGTATGCATTCAGACATGCACACACATGCACATGCATGTGCACCCCACATGTGTGTAACCCACCACACATATACACAGAAACATATACACGAAGAAATAAAAGGGAGATGGAACTAAGAAATGATACTCCAGGCTGTCCTGGTTGTCTCACAAAATGGTACACTCGTGAACGCTCATGCCATAGCCCATTCTGTCTCGAGTAAAGATGTCAGGCTTGGCCTGACCTGGCTTTGCCCTCAATATGTCCTAGACCTGCAGACGAGGGCCCAGCCTCCCCATCCAGTACTTAGAGGAGGTGGGCAGTGGGGGATGACTTAGAGGAGAGGACACTTTTGGGCCACAGCAGCACCCTAAGATGGGAGCACCTCCCACACCCCTAAGTCTTCTCAACACCACCGCCGAACCCTAAGACTGCCTGTGGCAGGAGAGGGACTGGGCTGGCTACCGCTGTAGTTACACTAGGAAAATTCTGTAGCATGTTGACCACTAACAGAGGGGACAGTCCCACCCTAGCAAGCCAGCTACCTTGACAAAGGCGGATGTGCCAGCTGACCTCATCGAGGCGAATTTAGGAGTTCCTTTGTACCAGACCTGCACCCCCACTCATCAGTGAGCAAATGCAAGAGACACACACCCCAGTAAAAAGAAAAACATCTGACAAGTAATTATAAATTCCAGAAATGAGGCATGCACTGTGAGTCTTAAATTCACTCTTCAGGGCTGGAGAGATGGCTCAGCGGTTAAGAGCACTGACTGCTCTTCTAGAGGTCCTCAGTTCAAATCCCAGCAACCACATGGTGGCTCACAACCATCTGTAATGGGATCTGACGCCCTCTTCTGGGGTGTCTGAAGACAGCTACAGTGTACTGTATATAATAAATAAAAATCTTTGGGCTGGAGCGAGCGGGGCCAGAATGAGAAGGAAACAAAAAGAGGAGCAGTTCCCAGCACCCACACGGAGTTTTATAACTTCAGTTGTGGGAAATCTGATACCTCTTCTGGCTTCCTTAGGTGCCGTACAGGCATGGCACATTTGCAAAATGAAGGAAAAACACTCATACACTTAAAAAGAAAAAAAGACAAAGAATTCACTCTTCAAAAACTATCCTTGATTTAGTGTGTGTGTGTGTGTGTGTGTGTGTGTGTGTGTGTGTGTGTGCCTGTGTATGTTTATCTTTGGTGTGGTTCCTCAGGAGTAATTCTTTGTTTGTTGAAAGAGGGTCCTCTCTGAGACCTGAGGCTTACCATTTCAGCTAGTCTGTTTGGACAGAGAGCTCCAAGGATCTGCCCACCCCACCCCTGGGATTAAATGAAGCACATGCCTTGTCTTGTGTTTTAAATAAATGCTGGGAATTGAACTCAGGTCCTCACGCTTGTGTGGCAGGCACTTTGCCAACTGAGTTACCCACCCCCAACCCCCAACCCCTCTTCTTTAAAAGTGTGTTTTGAAACTGTGGAGAGGGACTTCTTGAAGAAGACCTGGGAACGGCTGAGACGTCAATTCCAAGCTTGCTGCTGTGTGAGCAGCCAAAACTCTCCAGCTACCCCGGGCAGTCCTTGAGTCGCCCAATAAGGAAGCTCTTCCCCTTCATTTACAAACCATCTTTTCACCTTCTGGGCCCAGACAAATATGAAAACCATGTGTTTACAATGAATCTGTTGCTATGAAAACACACTGCAAAGAATCTTTCCTTTGATTCGGGAAGCTATAAAGGGGGGGGATGCCCAGCAGGCAGGAGCCCCTGCAGGGGAAACTCTGCCAAGATGGGGGAGAAGAAAAGCAGCCTGGGAAGAAGTGTGCTGGGTCCCAGCAGGACCCACTGAGATAACAGGCTCCAAGCCCACAGAACACATCTTCCAGTAGGGAGTGAGGCTGAAAGTTCCCAGCTTCTCAATCTCTTAACTCCTATGGCTTCATGACTCATCCCCCATCTGTCCAGGAGCGGCCTAGCTGCTGCCGGCTTTTTCTTGCACATGTCTGGAATCACAGTGGGTCATTTATTTTTCCCTCCTATGATTTTATAATTCCACGCTTTCTCCCTTTGATATATATGTGTGTGCATGTATACATACATATTTGTGTGAACATGTGTGTGGAGGCCTGAGGTAGATGTTGGGCATCTTTCCACAATTGCTCTCCACCTCATGCTTCAGACAGACTCTCTCACTGGACCCAGAGTTAACTCCTCCAGCTAGGCTGGCTGATCAGGAAACCCCAGGGCCTCTCCTGTCTGCCCTGTCCAGCACCAGGATTCACGGCTGCTGATTACATGCTGGCCCTCATGCTTTTGTGGGACTTGAGCCTCCTTGCAGTCCTCCTTCTGATACCTTTTTATGATCTCACTCAGGTGTCGCCTTAACCTTGGGCCTGACTTGCCCATTTTTTTCTCCAGTGTCATCGGTCTCTTGGCAGGCTTCCTCACTATGAAGAGATTTACCCGTTGAGCATCATCTCCAGTGGGAGAGATGGGGTGATCGCAAACTAACCCCAGAAAGCCACACATTCCACCATCGACCTCATAACTGGCTGATGAAGTTATGAGGATCACCTATGTCCCCCACCCTTCTCCAAGCACTGGAGTTCCAGGTCCATGCTGCGTCGGCAGCTTTGACATGGGCTCCGGGGTGCCAATGCAGCTCCCCATGCTTGGGCACTTTACCCACTAAGTCATATCTGCAGCTATCAACAATGGATTTTCGTTAAGAAGAAGGGGGTAGGAGGAGGGAGGGGGAGGAGGAGGAAGAGGAAGAAGAGGAGGAGGGGAAAACGAGACTAACAGAAACATAAAATTTTCAACTATCTTGTCATTTGAGAACTTTCCAATCCTAGAACCCACAAGGTGAAAACTAACGCCTTCTGCATCCTCTATGCACGTGAGAAGCATTCCCAATGCCCAAATCTGAGCAACAGGTTTTAAACAAAAAAGTGCTCCTGGGCTTCCCGCTCCTTCAGAAACGTCCACTTGGTGGGTGAACCCAAGACTCTTCCGCAAACATCTCTTGCCACCATGTACACCGCACTGACATCAACAAAATGCTCTCATTTTGCTCAGAGAATCATAAGCCATCTGAACCATAGGAACATTTGCAGTTCCTTCAAGGACACGAGACAGCACGGCTCACCCGAGTCTAAGGTGCTGACTTCCTGTTCCTGCTTATGTAACCCGCGTGATCAAAACTCTCGCCCTCTCCGCATCTTCCTCCCAAGTTTACGCCCATTTTTAGAACCACATTATTCCTCAAGTACAGAGTCCAGTGGAGTTTGGGGTAGGTGGGGAGGGGCATACGAACAGAATTAGGTGGTTAGCTTTTACTAAATTCTAGCACATCCATTTGACTATCCCCAACATATGCTTCATTGCTGCTAGACACAAAACTCACCTGTCTAACCAGGGCTACGGGGAATGCCGGCCATTAGCTACATGGATTGAACCAAAATATTACTGTCACATGGCAACAGGCAGACAACCTCCAGCTACACCACCCACTCCGCTTCCTGGTTGACACAACTAAGTCAACCAGCATCTCCACTTCACTGGAAGCCTCTTGGTTATCCACACCCTTATGGAGAACTCAAGGGGGGGATGTACCTACCTTGTGGCCTCTTGCTGAAGCCGTGACACATTTGGCACATAGAACATGACTCCGAAGAAAAGCAGAGGCTCATTAGCAAACTTGTCCAGATGTTTCTTCAGTGGTTTCTCCAGCTCCACCCATCTCGCCTGCTGGCTCTTGCTGAGAAACCAAAGGCCGAAGTAGTGTGTCTAGATAAAAGGGTAAAATCCCGTCAGTCCGTGCTTCCCACAGCAGTCCAAGACCACAGGGAAAACAAGCCTCCCCCGGCTGTCTCGTCAGAAGCCTGAGATCCTGGGCCTACATGCAAAGATCCAGCTTCTTCTATTTCCCAGCATGGAACAAGCTAAAAGAAACCACTTCCACTGATACAGAAGCAGTATTCCATGTGGGTCCCCATAAACCTGTCAGATGAGGGGCTGGGGCAGACTGGGGACAGGGCTGACTGTACCTGGACACAGAGACCAAGATCGGCCTTGGTGTCCAATCTCAGGAGTCTAGCACCTTGGTTTTTCACACAAGATTTCTCATGGAGAACAGGGGTTCATTGATGGACTAGGCAGGCTGGCTAGTGAGCCCTGGGTAGCTTCTGGTCTCACTTCTCCAGTTCTGGGATTCCAAGTGTTTAACAGCACACCTGGCTGGGGTGCTGGGGGTTGAACTCTGGTCCTTGTGCTTGCAAGGAAGCACTTAACCAGCTGAGATGTCTCCCCAGGCAGGGAGCTGACTTCTTTCGTAAATTCAGACACATGGCATCTACCATAGAGTCACTTCTTACTCGGTTCTGAAGACAAACCCTGACAGCTGTAAGCTTTGCCAATGTAGAAACTTTTCACAATCTAACAGATTTTAACCAAAAAGCCATGTGCTCTGTTTGTACCTTAATGGGTATATTAAAAGCATCACTCTGTACTGTTTTACTATACATGAATTGTGATAAACTTTTCCCATACCAAGCTTTGAGACTGGAAGGCTCTTCTCTCCACAGCTGCCCCCAATGCCACGGTGGAGAAGATTACTTCAGCATTTGGTAGATGAAAGTGTGATTATCACCCTAAAACTTGAAGCCTCCACTAGCTTGGCTATGAACAGCATGCTGAATGATTGAAACACATACCTTCACACACCCGATCCTGTCCTTATTTGAACATGTGCTAAGATTTCAGGATTAGTACAAACAGATACACACACGCACGCGCGCGCACGTGTGCGCACACACACGCGCACACACACACACACACACACACACACACACACACCCGCTTCTGAAGACGCCTTTGTGTTCATTATAGTCTGGGCTGGCTTACAGCACACCTGGAGACCTGCCATCAGAAGAATGTGCTCATTACCAAGTTTAATTTCCAAAGTCATTCTTGCTAGGTCCTCACCGCAGCTGGCCACCCCTCCAGTCACCACAAAACAATCCCTACAGAAATCCCCAGTGAAGCCTTGGTCCTGCTTTCCCAGCATGCTCCTGGCCTTCGAAAGCTGGAGCACACAGGCTGGCAGGGATGGTTTTCTCAGCTGGGATAAAATGGTTGCATCCCCCGAGGTGCTCCAAAGGGCAGGTTTGGGTCTATACCTTCTTGAGCTACAAAATGCAAGACTGGTCTCTTGGTAATGTCTCTATCCACTCAGACAAAGCTGACTGAGCACACTCTCGCCCAGCTGTGTATGTCCTGACTTCTGTGAGGTCTATCTGTGTTTCCAACATGAGAAATGGCACAATTGAGGTCAGGAGGCTCATCTACCTCAAGCTGTTGCAGTCCCTCTCCCTCCCCTCCCCCCTTTTCTCCCCCTTCCCCCTCAGTGGCTCCATATACAAAGAAAGGCCTAGACTCCTAGAGCTTTGCCTTCAAGATGGAGCGACTACAATTCTTATCCACAGGCTGCAAGGAAGACCAAATGGCTAATATCTGTCACCCACATCTGTGACTCACAGAAAGCACATCCCAAGGCAGGTCACCTGACTCATTTTTACTGGCTCTTTATAGCACCAATATTTCCATGGTTTAGAGCCAGAAAGCCCACCTCCCAGAAGCTCATGTGCTAAAGCCTTGGTCCCCAGGTTCCCAGGGCCTGGTGGGGATACACCCTGAAAGGAGACCAAAGGACCCTGATCCCCTTTTCTCCAGCTCGCCTTCTGACTGTGGCATGCCTTGTTTTGCACCTCTGCATGCTTCTGGCAGGGTATGCTGCCTTGTTGCAAGCAACAGAAAGCTGATGATGGCTCCATGGATCATAGGATTAGAAAAGGCTGCCAGGTAAGAGTGGAGGACTGGGCAGTGGCTCTGCTGGTAAAGTGCTGGCTAAGCAAGTGTGAGGACCTTGATTTGGAGTCCTGGCACCCAGGCACGGTGGTATACAACTGTCGTCCCAGTGCTAGGGAAACCAGCCAGCCTAGACAAACTGACAGACGCCAGTTGGTAAGAAATAATAAAGTGAGCGGCTGAGGAAAGACTTCTGGGTCACACGTATGTGTGCATGCTCTCACCACATGCAGCATGCACCTTAAATACACACAGAGGCAGAGAAGACAGGCCAGTGGTTCACACCTATAATCCTGGCACTTGGGAGGCTGAGGAGAGAGGATCATGAGTTTGAGGTCAACCTAGGCTACAAAGCAATATCCTACCTCAAAACAACAAAGAACAGAACAAGCCAGGAGTGATGGCGCGTACCTGGAAGCTCAGCCCCTGGGAGATGAGGGTAACAGGAGATAATTCTCAGCTACATAAGAGATGTAAGCTAGCCTAGGCTACAAGAGATCCCATCACAAGGAACAACAATAAAACCACATACGGAAACAAACAAAAAAGGAAAGGGAGTCAGGCTAGTATCAGCAACATAAGAAATGGCTAATTGAAGCTGGATTAACTAGACAAGAGAAAGGCTTTTAAAAGACAAGAAAAATAACCACAAAGCAGGAAGAGGCTCTGCAACCATCTGAAAGTCTTGTTGCAGGCACTTCTGGGACACTGGCGGAACAGTTGTGTCTTGCTGATGCAGCCACCAGGAACCAGAGACACAAGGCTAAGTCCAGGTCCTCTGTGCTTCATTCAGCACCTACCTGGAAAGGGTCCCAGGCACTTCCTCATCGTACCAACCCCTGCACTGAAGAACCGGCCATACAATGGTCCCACGATGTGCTTGGGGGAGCTTAGAGTGTTCACACATAAAAACTGAGGTAAGCACTTAAGCTGTGGTGCACTGCACTATGATCTCTAGAGGTGTGAGAGCTCTTTTGTGAGCATGGGCAGAAGGAAGCTCACGCCTCAGTTCTGCAGAGCATACTAACCGCTCCTTCCTCTAAAAGCAGTGTCGATGTCTGCGCCATATTTTTATGCCTCATCCGAATCATAATACCCTATCAAAATTTTAATATTCAAATTATGAAGGACAGCAATAACCACGGGAACAACTCAGCATTTGGGGAGGATAGTTTTTTTTTAAGTTTTAAAAGATGTATTTGTGTAATGTGTTTAATTGTTTTGCATGCATGTGTGTCTATGTGTGCCTGCTACCCTCTGAGGCCAGAAGAGGGCATCAGACCTTCTGGAACCAGGGTGACAAATGTTTGTAAACCACCATGTGGGTGCTTGGAATCTAACCCAGGTTTTCTACAAGAAGAGCCAGTGTTTTTAACCACTGAGCCAGCCCGAAATTAAAATTTGTATTGCTGACACCTTGCAGGGTATTCTGCTAAATCTCCTTCTTTTCATTCCCACCCACTGAGATCACTACACAGAGGAGGGGACCACTATGAAGGGACATTTTACAAAGCACGTTCTCCTGCACAACATGCGTACGCGCTTGCGCACACACCGGAGCACACTTTTGCTTGAGGCTCTAAGTACTAATCTTGAGTCACAGTAAATAGTAAAGAGTTCTAAATAACAAAGCCAATCACCTCTAATGGAAACTGAATTTGTGGCGTAAGCATTTGTCATTGCTGCTGCTGCTGAAATAGTCTTTTCCCAAACAGTACAAAGTAGTTCCCAGTGATTCACTATGCAATTACCCAATGAAACAGTGCTAAAACTACTCAAGAAATGGGGCCCTCTAATAAAGAGGCAAATGAAACGAACAGGCATTTATGAACAGACAAAACTCAGTCCGCAGAGCAAGGGAAAACACTCAACAGGTACTGCTGCCACAGATACACAACTCAGAGCTACACTGGGGTTCGCAGGCATCCCCACTGAAAGAGGAGCCTGAAAACAGTGCAGGCGAGGGAGGTGGAGATGTCCTGATGAGCCCCTTCACAGAAGTCAGGACCAAGGTTCCTCAGGCACTGCCATATGGCCAGGGATACAGCCACAGGAATGCGAGCCAGCACGCCACAGAGATGCTGATGATGGCACTTCCCTCACTCCAGCCACGGTGTAGGATCAGTCTGGGTATCAATCAATAGATAACCTGATACATTCGTCAAGAAAATGTGTATATATAAACTAGAGTTTAACAGAGTCATTAAAAAGAAAAAAGAATGTCTTTTTCAGAAAACGGATGGAACTAGAGAGCATATTAAGCAAGACAAACCTGACCCAGAAAGACAAATGTCACTTTGTTTTCATATGTGACTCCTAGGCCATGTATGCATGTACATCAGGATGTATACATATATGTGTGTTTACACATATATACATATGTACATACACACCACGCATGCACATCAATATACAGGCGTTAAGCTGTATTGAGTTAGTTGGGTACTCGTCTATGGTGTGCAAGACCCTAGGACCAATCCCCCCACCATGACAAGCTGGGTGGGGTCTCCCACACCTAACCCCAGCATTGGACAGGTGGAAGGATCAAGAGCAGGGAGCAGGAGAAGATGAGGGTGAGTGAACACAGCTGAAGTTCATAACATACCAAAGAACGTCACTGTGAATCCTATCACCTGGTACGTGGTAATAAAATTCTTAAACGGTTTGGAAGATGGGGGTTCCTAGTACCGGAAAACCTGTACTCAAAGGTGTCTGTAGCACACCGTCTGTGATGTTCTAACTTAAAAGGCTGTAAGGTGGAGGGTCCATTCGTGAGATTTCCAGCTTTAGAGTGGTTTCTTAAGCTGTACCCAAGGAAGGCTCCTCTGTCCGACCCACTTCTCTCACTCTTCCTCTGCCTGTTTCCACACTGGTGTGGAAAGATGCTGCCTCCCAGCTTCTTACAATGCTTTTGCTTGGGGTATGGTTACAGCCCAGATTTATTCGGCCCTATCTCTACAAGCTGTATCACAGTAAATGAAATCAGAGCCTATAGTCTCACTGCAGCTAGCTGTGCACCACGCAACACCCCATGCTTGGTCCAAAGGTTGCCTCTCCCACCAAGCACAAGCTGTGCACAACCAGGTTCAAGTTCAGCCCAGTTTGGCTCCCCAGGTTTCACCACTAAACACTGCCACAGATTATATGAAATATGGCAGATGACTCCAAGCAGAAACCACCCCTTCTATGACCAAAATGTCCTCATTCCCCTGAGAAAGGCCCAGAAGTGGAGCTTTTTGTCTAACGCACCAAATGGAAGCCAGACCTGACAGACCCTTGGGATACCTCTGGGCATAAGTCTCCTGCTGTATTTTAGTGTTAAACCCTCAACTCTGATGGCTCGAGTTAAGCAATAAAATCGGGTTCCCAGAAAGAGGAACTGTCTCTGAGTTGGTTACTTAAAACCAGCTTAGCCGGAACGGTGTAGGAAGAACCAGCTGAGGATGACACTTCCATGCGAGCACTTCCTGGATTTGAGTTTTGCATCTTAACGGAAGTATCAATGTCTATACGTACTAAAATGTCAGCTAATGTTTGCAGCAGCAGACGGATGTGTACCAGAGTCAGTGTTCATAGTAACGACTATGGAAAGATCCCAGGGGACGAAAACTTGCAAGCAGAGTGGAAGACAGCTAGTTTGTGGCCTGTGTGTGAAATGTCTCCATCAGCCTGGGTGTGTGAACACCCAGTCCCCAGCTGATGGCACTGCCTTTGGGAAAGCTGTGGATGCTCAGTGGAAGGAAGGCATGGGTCACCAGGGTGGGTCTTGATGCTTTATTGGTCTGCCTCACTTCCTGTCTGCTCTCTGCTTGGCTGTGGAGGCAATATGACCAGCTCACTGGTGCTGGCATGCTGTCCCCCATGATGTATGTACTCAAACCCTTCCAACAGGAGCCCAAGCAAGCCCTTTCCTGAGCTGGTCTTCCGCTGCTGAGAGGATTCCTTCCTATTGTATGTAGTGCTGGGGAGCAAGTCCTGGACCTCCCCCGAGCCACGGCTCCACCCTTCCTCCATTCATTTATAATGAGATGATGTGTAACTGCACACACTAACTATTCATAGCAGGAGATTGTTGAGGGTTTGGTTGCTCTAGTTTTGTGAGCCATGGCATGGTTTTAATGCCATCTGTGAAGGTTGCACATGCAGTCCTGGCAATTACAAGAGATTAAAGTCTTGATCTCAAGGCAGGCATTCTGAGAAGGTAATCAGCCAGAAGCAAAAGTTTAGAATATCTTGTATTAAGCTGTAACAGGCTGCCCGCCTCACCCTGTATTTCAGCTGTCAATCAAGAAGCAGAGCTGGTAAGGTTCCACCTCAAAGAAGAAAGAAGTTACATACAAGCACTGAGGGCTTCTCTGGGGCAGGAGAAATACTTCAGATGCAGCCATAAAGCAGGCTCTGAGTAAGTCCTCATGTCACAGTCCAGTGAGTCTGAAAAATAAGTCACGCTATCCTCCACAGCTAGAGAGCTGCAAGACCACCTTGTATACACACAGTCTCTGCACTAGGTGGTTCTGGGTATTCTAGAACATGTTTAACTAACAAGGGGACCATCCTCATTCTTGTAGACAATGTCTTCATGAAAGTATAGGGAAACAAGCCATTGTAATGGGGACTCATGAAGCCCTCATGACCAGAGCTGAGAAAACCTTCTCCCGAGGCATTGTGGCAGCCGGGCAGTGGTGGCACACGCCTTTAATCCCAGCATTTGGGAGGCAGAGGCAGGCGGATTTCTGAGTTCGAGGCCAGCCAGGTCTACAGAGTGAGTTCCAGAACAGCCAGGGCTACACAGAGAAACCCTGTCTCAAAAAACCAAAAAAAAAAAAAAAAAAGCACAAGGCATTGTGGCTCCTGCAGAACATACACCCAGCAGGAAGACTAAAGAGGGAAGGCTGAGCAGTAACCACCTCTGTTAGTACTAAACTGAAGGCACACTTATCACTAAAGTAGAGGCCGGGCACAATGCTAGCTAAGATTTCCAGTTATAAGCTTCACAAAGCAGGAAATCAATACAAAATTCAAAGACCAGAAATCTGCCTCCACCCTCAGCAGATTCTTCCTCAGTACTGATTTTCAAAATGTTTTACATTTACTTGTTCTGTGTCTCCCTCCCTCCCTCCCTCCGAGTGTGTGTGCTTGTGCACACTCATAAGCACACCCAAGCGTACTGTGCTGTGTATATGCTGTGGTGTGCAAGGGAAGGGCAGGAGACAATTCACAATCGTCAGTTCTCTCCTCCTACCACGTGGTCCCAGGGATCAAACCTCGGCCATCAGTCAACCCTGATGGCAGGCACCTTTACCCAGTGAGCCGTCTCTTTTACTTATTTTTATTTTTATATTTTTCAATTTGACACAACCCTAAACATAGCTGGGACCTTAACGGAGAAACTCTTTCCACTGGCTTGGCCCCTGAGCATGTCTGGGGGGGCATTTCCTTAACGATCAACCCACGGTGGGCAGTGCCTCTCCTGGGCAGGTGGTCCTAGCTGGTATAAGAAAACAGTCATGTTTCTGAGCAAGCCGTGGAGAGCAAGCCAGGAAGCAGCACTCTGTCACGGCCTCCGCTTCAGTCCCTGACTTGCCTTGGCTATCCCAGATGATGGACTTAAAGTGTAAATGAAGTATAACCTCTCCTCTCCAAGTCATTTTCAGTCAGTGTTCTAACCACAGAAACAGAAAGCAAAGTAGAACCCAGCTCATCAGCCCCTGTGCTGATCACTTTAACCCCCTGGCTATGATTAAGCAGGTTACAGAATGGAGGCAGAGTCCACTGATGGGGAATGAGGTTTTGCTGTCAATCAAACAGAAGGTCACAGTGGTTACCAAGTGTCAATCAAACCACACACCTGCCTGGATCGTGAGCTCACCTTTCTTTGGTGGAAATGTATGTCAAGTCCTTGTGTCTCTAAAACCCTTACACGTTTTAAAAATAGACAACTATGGAAGATCAATAATTAGTAAGTACAACAAATATCTTGGGTGGAATATAAAATTTATAAAAGAGAGAGAGAATAAACTGGGCACTAGGGACCCACAAAACACAAGGCTACAGTTTGAGGGGCCAGACCCGTGTTTATCCCCTCCTGCTTCCAAGTTTGTGTGGAAGACTTTCCTGTTGGAGCCATGCGCAGAGCTTGCTCTCTCTCCTCTAACTCAGAGGAACTGAATTAGGTGGGGAAGAGTCTTACTGCCAGTGTTACTGTCACAGGATGAAAGTGGGAGATGCAAAGAGAAAGTGACAAACTCAGAGGTGACAAACTCGTTGACTGCACATCAGCACAAAGCCAGCGTGAAAGCTGAACCCCACCTTAGCACTGTGTGTGTGTGTGTGTGTGTGTGAACCATGCACGCATGCACACAGATGTGATCACACACAAGCAGTGTGGGCAGAGGCCAGAGACTAACCTATCACAGTGTCTCTAAGAGTCTTACTTTTGAAAGTCTCTCCCTGAATCTAGTTCAGCTTCTGCTAGACTGGCTGGGCCATGGAGTCCAGAGGACACACTGATCTGTCTCTATGCCCCAGTCTGGTTTAGAGGCACACACTGCCACACTTGACCTTTTATGTGAGCGCTGGAAACCTGAAGTCAGACATTCACTGCCATGCACCCACTGAGCCTCCCATCTAGCGCCCTTTCAGGCAGGCTTTTACCCCCCCGGGTCTGCAGGAGTCTGCGCACCACTAAGGGCAGGCACCATGGTGGCTCTACTCTGTGATTTGCTTTAGTGCAAGTGGCATTCACTCTTTACCCGGCACCTGGTGAGATGCTGGAACCTCCTGCTCCCAAGTGTCCACCAAGTCCTAAGAGAGTTACGCTATGATAAAGACATTCAAGTGTGAGCAATTATTAATTACTAGACACAGTGCCCTAAATTTCCAGATGGGCAACAGGACTACAAAGTAAGCTTCACCATTCCATCTATCCAGATCAGGACACAGAGGCCCAGATAGCTCCTGTCATTTTTCCTCAGTCACTCAGCAAATAAGCTCCCGAATCACAATCAGAACCAAGTCCAAGACAACAAATCTACCTATGCTCATAGCTATTGACCTGCGAGTGATAATGATTCTAATACATATGAATGACCTGTTAATTTAACATAATTAGGAATGCTCAAAAAACACTTCATTACCTATTCAATGATATATAACTTTTTTACATGAATTTAGATATGTTTAAATATGTATACCCCCAAATGCCACCACTAAGCAAAGAATGACCAGCTACCTGCCATCAGCAAGGCTGGGCCTTTTCTCAGGCTGCTCACAGCTCTACTCATGCTCTGTGGGAGCAGCCTCTGGCTGCATGTGGAAGTGAATGAACACACAGCCCACCCTAGCGCTAAAGCCAGAGTCTAAACACAAAGAGCAGCCAGAACAGAGGTGTTCAGGAACAAGAGACCCCAGAGAACAACGGGTACCCTACGCAACAAGTGTAAGGAGAAGGGTTTGAACCCAGAAGAGGACAGTGACCATCAGCCTCTTCTATGCCATCACCTGGTCCCCAGTGAGATCCCAGGGGTCTGGGTGATTCCTGAGGCTCAAGGATGTCTGAATCTCAGGGTAGGTTACAATGGCCAACACGTCATGTGGCCATCAAGATTCAAAATACAAGAGTGTGGGCTCCTGACAAAAGATTCTGGTCCTGAATGCCTAAAAGCTGAAAAGTCATCTTCCCTTGCCACAGCAGCACAGGCACATGGTGACCTGCCGGGTGTGGTTGTGCACGGCTGTGATCCCAGCTGAGAGGTCTGCCTGGGACCCACAGTGAGACCCTGTCTCAAATAACCAGACAACACAACTGAATGGCATGCATGAAGCCCAAAGGAACTTAATGGCTCTCCATGGTGGTGGGAAGATAGCTACAGCAGTAAGTGCTTCCCACTCAAGCAGAGGACTGTGAGTTCGATTCCCAGACCCCACATGAACACCACAGGTATATGGCGTGCATGGAGTCCCAGGGCTTGGGAGCTCAGGGGCAGAGACTAGACAGTTCAGTGAGCTCTGGACTTAGTGAGAGGCTGTTTCAAAGGATGTGGACCTCGCTCCTGAGGGTGACTCCCATGCTTGTCCTCCAGACTCCGAAGTCACACAAATGCACGTGCGAATCAAAGAATTTTTTTTAAATGCTTTCTCAACGTCTCTGGGTGCCTCTCACTTTAAGTGTTATTTGCTCCTCTTCTTGGTGAGAGGGAAATACTGAAACAAACAAAGGCAGCTGCAGCCATCCGGAATGTGGGTGGTTTCTCCTTGTGACGCAGTCATCAAACCAGAATGCCAGCTGCCCACTCAACTGTTTTAAAGAAGAAGAAACCAGCTTTGGTGGGGAGAGTCTCTCATTCTTACCTCCCCCTAAAATCTCACAAGGGAAACAAGAGGAAGCCCAGTTCACCATCCAGCTGTGGGCACTTCTTTGGAGAGCAGCCGTGGTCTCCTGAGTCGCTGGAGCTTCCCCGGGGCCACACCCACACTAAGAAGAGCAGGTTCTTTTAAACACATGCTTAGGCTAAAAACACAGCAGGTGCCAACATGTTAACAGATAGCTAGTTCCTCTGAAGAGCCCCCTCCCTGTGCCCACAACACCCAGGGATGCGCGCTCAACTCACCTCCCTCAGTTCCAGCCTCTGGGCCACCGCCTCAAGGCACTCTTGCCCCGTGCTTTCCACTGACAGCGTGCACTCGATGACATTGCTGTCCAGCAGGCGGATCCGGGTAACGAAGCAGTTCTTGCTTAGGACGTTGTAGCGCCGTGTCCTGCGGAGCTTCAGGCCGAAAGGCATGGCTCTGCGGCCCAGGGACGCCGACCTCCTTTCCTGGCACAGGCACCCCTGAGATGGCCTTAGTAATTTTGTGTTGGGGCGGTCACACGAAGGTACAGCAAAAGGTGTCCATGCCCACCAGGCTCTCTTTGGGATAGCTGTGGAGGAAACAGAGAGTCTGATCATGCACTCTGCATGGGGAGCTGTCGTGATACACTACACCACACACACACACACACACACACACACACACACACACACACGCACCCAGGCAGATGGAGAATCAGATTCAAGCACCTTGGAGTCCTAAAGCTCCTGGGTGCCTTGTTGGGGACTATGCATCTCATCCTCTCTCATCAGGGTGACATTTGAGAAGACCCGGGAAGAAGAGGCGTTTAGCAGGAGGAAACCCATCACAGATACACAGCATCTCCGGACTCCGGGACACCCTATACCCACTCTCATTTGCACCACCATCCTCTCTGCATGAGGGGAGGAACTGGAGGAGCTTGAATTGCTCAGAATATTCTCTTGTTTAACCTCATGAGGAACCACATGAGATAAACTTCACTAGGCTTTTGTACTGAGGAGGGGCTGGTGAGATGGCTCACTGGGAAAGGTGCTTGCAGCAAAGCAAAGCGTGACAACCGGAGTTCAATCCCTAGAGCCCACACAGCAGGAGAGAGCTAACTCCCACAAGCTGCTCTCTGACCTCCACATGCATGCCCTGTCAAACACATGAGCACATGAATGCAGCTACAATAAATAAGTGCATGCACTAGAAAAATCACTGTACAGGTGAAAAATAATGTGACAACCCTGAAACCTCAATCAAATAAAATTTTCACCTTGTTTCTGCCCTACAACGCTAAATTTCAAGCCGTATTTACCTGTTAATACTTGCTTTGTAGCTATTTACTTAAACATATGATGCAAAGGGGTAGCATCTTTCATTTAACATGGATACGTTCTGCTCTGTAATTTACAATATAGAATTCTCACTGTCATCTTTATTTTGGTGCTGAGGCTCAAACCCAGGGCCTTGCTCCTGCTAAGCGCACATTCTCCCTGTGAGCTATACCCCTAGTCCCTAAAACTAAGTTCTTTAATGTTCTTCAAAATATTACTCTGTGTCCCTTTTATCCACAAACGTTTAGACAGCTGTATGGGACCACCCAAATGTGGTCCCGTGCCCTTACGGATGCGAAAAGGAACTGTCACCATTTACAGATCAGTAAATGAGACTGATACTCTGACATCCCACCAATGTGGCAAACACAAGCATCAAACACCAAGCAAAGTGGCTTTACCGTTCCACCCTGAGCCAGCCGTGTTCTGGTCGGGAGGCGCAGGAATCGTCTTTCAGAAAAGTCAGCAACATGCAGTGAGCTTTTCCATCCAGCTGCCTGCTCCCACTAGGCTCAGAGGACCACTAGGCTGACAGCTGTGTTAACTCAGGCAGGTGCATGCAGGCTTAAGCCCTTCATCCATCCTGACAGAGCACTGCCCCTGAGCTCCACTGACTCCTGAATGGGTAAATAGGGGCCACTGGCACCTGCAGGAATCGGTGGACGGATAAATGAGCTGTCTGTGATATTTATACGCCGCTCCCTGCCAGCACCCCAGGCCTCCTGAAGGTTGTCAGGGTCTAACTCTACAACACACAAAAACACACTCCCAGCCTCCCTCGGTAGGCTTTGATACTTGCCCACGGCGCATTCCTGAGCATGGCAGGTACATGTTTTATGATAGCTTAAAATACATACAGCTAGAAATGCTGGCTTGGTAAAATAGATTAACATTTCTAAACTACTTTATGTTGGCAGAGAATCATGTTTACTTCCAAACCACGCCAGTCTGATCTTCTGATAGGGACAGAAAATATGGAGGGACCCACCCAAGGGGGGGAGAGGGGAAGCCAGAATATCCTTGAGTGTTTACTGATGAATTCTCTCTACTTACTGAAGCACGGGACAGGCAGGCTAAGATTCAAAGCCTGCGTTAAGCAAGCCTTGAACAGACAGAACTGTTTGCTCTGTAGACAGCAGCTGCGTTTCTCTTCCTGGGCCAGCCACTCTACATTCGGGTGTGTCTCCCTTAAACACCTATGAAGGAATGTGGCTGGCTTGGTATCCCGGCAAAAACAATCTCTCCACATATTCTCCAGCGTGACACAATGGACAGATGGTGAAATAACCATCGACTGCCCAGCGGAGTGTATGGATGACTGAAGTTCAGGGACAGAATGCACACACACATCTAACGTAAGCCCAGCAGTCGTTACTCCGGGCTCCTGGGATGAGGGACAGAACTCAGTATCTTTCCAAAGCACTTTTCAACCAACTTGTGGATGACCTCTGAACCAGCCTTCGGACGTGTATGTAGTCAAAGCTAAAGAACAACCTGACATCATGGACCCTAGAAAATATCTATTTCACTTAAAAAAAAAAAAAAAAAAGAATCTGATCTTTGATTTGCAAGATAAGGTCTCAACAATAACAGGAAGAAAACTGGTCTGAACCTTTAACAAGTCGACAACTAAAAGCAAGATGGGAAGTGGAAGGCCATACAAGCTGCCTCCCAGGCCAAAAGTGGAGAGATTAGGAAAAATAAAAGGTGACGTGTTGGGGCTAGAGAGATGGTTCAGCGGTTAAGAGCACTGGCTGGTCTCCCAGAGGTCCTGAGTTCAAATCCCAGCACCCACATAGCAGCTAACAACTCTTAACTCCAGTTCCAGGGAATCTGATGCCCTCACACCAATGCACATAAAATGAAATTAAGTAGATTATTTTTTAAATAAATAAATAAATGGAGCCGGGCAGTGGTGGCGCACGCCTTTAATCCCAGCACTTGGGAGGCAGAGGCAGGCGGATTTCTGAGTTCAAGGACAGCCTGGTCTAAAGAGTGAGTTTCAGGACAGCCAGGGCTACACAGAGAAACCCTGTATTGAAAAACAAACAAACAAACAAACAAATAAATAAATAAAATGGTAAGCAAGAAAAAATGGTGATGTGTTGGTCTTGATTAAATCCAGTGTGATGGTGGGGGTGGGGAAACCTAGGAAAGACAGGAGGCAATTAGGGAAATTGGAAATAAAAAGGAGAAGTGACAGAGTATTTTGTAAATAATTGTTAGTTTTCTTGTGTTTTACTGTGTGTACAGTGTGTGTGTGTAGCATTCATGTGTGTGCATGCACGGATGCACACTTACTCTGAAGGTCAGAGAGCAACATCAAGGGCCTTCCTCAGTCGTTCTCTGACTTATTTTTTGTTTGAGACAAGTTTTCTTTTCCAGCCACCCAAAGCTAGGTCTCCTCTTTCTCCCCGCCCCCCCCCCCGACATACCCTGTTCACCTCAATGAAAAGCTCCTAACCCCCGCTCCCAGCATCGCAGAGCCACAGAACCGTGCTTATAGAAGGAACAGCAGGCCATCCTGTCCATGCCTGGTCTAGGTGTGACACCTGGACCATCCCAAGTGGCTATACACCATAGTGGCACGCTGAGAGAGCTTGTACTCCAGTCTGCCTGCGCTAGCATTTCATGGACAGTGAATGAAATGAGCTCCATTCTTCAGCTCTCGAGGAAACATCTCTCACACACCCCTCTTCAGTCCCATAGCCTAGCTCCCGGCACCTAGCCCGGCTTCCCTGCGTGTCTCTCCAGGGCTTCATGGTAGTTGCTTTATCACATAAAAACATAAAACCCAGAACTGAAAGCCACCCACAAAGGGCTGTGTCTATGACACTTTCAATGTTCCCAATAAAAACTGTTTCAAAAATATAGAACAAAATGCAGAAAGGGGGGAGGGATGAAAAAAACCAGCATTGAGGCTCCATCTCGGCACACTCTGAATGGCAGCCATTAAGAAAACAAGCAACAGGCCAGACCAGCGGCTCTCAACCTGTGGGTCTCAACCCCTCTTGAAAACTCCTATCTCCAAAAACATTTACATTGCAACTCATAACAGTAGCAAAAGTACAGATATGACGTAGTCATAAAACAATTTTATGGTTGGGGGTCACCCCGATGTGAGGAACTGTATTAAAGGGTCACAGCGTTACAAGGTTGAGAACCACTGGGCTAGCGAGAGGGCTTGGTGTGCAAGAGTGCTCAGTGCTCGCTGTATTGTATACCCAGGAGGACCACATACACACGGACAGAGCCGGGCAGTGGAGGAGCACGCCTTTAATCCCAGCACTCGGGAGGCAGAGGCAAGCAGATGTCTGAGTTCGAGGCCAGCCTGGTCTACAGAGTGAGTTCCAGGACAGCCAGGGCTACACAGAGAAACCCTGTCTTGAAAAACAAAAACAAACAAACAGACAGACAGAAGAAAGAAGAAGGAGTAACACGCAGGCAAAGTGACAGAAGGAACCTTAGCACACTGGCAATGGGAGCACACACTAATCTGAACACTATAGAGGTCACTGTGGGAATTTCTTGAAGAAACTAACAATAGATTGATCCTCCATATCTATCAACTGTATCTATCACTCCTGGGGGTTTGGCCTGAGGACACTAAGTCGACAGTCACAGAGACTCCTCTTGCACATCAGTGTTTACAGCAGCGCTAGCTATTCACTACGGCTGAGTTAAGGGGCTGACCGGGGTGTCCAGCATCAGATAGGATAACCCGAATGCAACTTATCTTCTCAGTGGGTTGCTCTCTGCCACGAAGAACAACAAAGTTATACTGTTTGTAGCACACAGAAAATCACGCCCACTCACTAGCAGGAGACGTGGGGGGAGCTGCTAAGCTGCTGGGGGAGGAGGGACAAAGTGGAGAGAGAATCTGCTCACAGTACAGCAAACACCTGCATGAAAATGGCCTTCCGTAACCCATCACAGCAACACTGCAATGTGCGCTAAGAAAGAGGGGCAAGAGCAGAGTACTCACGCAGTTTAAATGGTTTTTAAAAATAGGAACTATTTTTAATCTTTTAATTAATTTATTTATTTATTAAGAATACAGCGGGGGCTGGGGAGGTGCCTCTGAGGGTTAAGTGTTTGCCATGCAGGCATGAGGATCTGAGCTAAAATCAGCAGAACCCATGCAAAGCCAGGCATGACAGTGCTCATCTGTCATGCCCTAACTGTGAGATAGAAGGTGGGACAGGACTGTCCCTAGACGCTCTCAGGCAGTGAGCCTGGCGCACGCAGATGGGCAGTGAGCCTGGCACACGCTGTGCTGAACCACAGAGTCCTTGTCCCCAAACAAGGTGAAAGGCAGAACCAATAGCTGAGATTGTCTTCCTCACATTCATGTGTGTGCATGTGCAAACCTTCACTAATATGCATGAATACGCATACATTCGCATGCATAGACCCGCATGCGCACCTGCACACACATATACACACGTGAGCGCGCACACACACACACACACACACACACGCACACTCAAATTACAGGTAACTATTTAAACTACGGGTTCATGGGAATAATGAGCTGTCAATGCCAAGCTCATCCATTCTTTAAAACCACACCAATCTGGTGCAGATATCACCAGTGAGGTAGAGAAATGTACACTACAGACTCGGAGCTAGTGCAGGGGAGTTCTGCGCTTTCTGCTCAATTTTGCTGAGAACGAAAAAACTACTCTAAAAATCTAAAGTCATTTAAGAAAAGGGAAGTTTCAAGGGTGCTGGAGAGATGGCTCAGCAGTTAAGAGCATGCAAGAGCTCTCGCGAAGAACCAGAGTTCAGTTCCCAGCACCTGCAGTGGGCAGCGGGATCTGATGCCTTCTGCCCCCCCCCCCCAAAGACACACACTGTGCTCACATGCACAAATACATACACACACACAATTAAAAATGAAGTAAGCTGGGTCTTTAATCTGGCCTCCAGGATTCAGACATAGGTGGCTCTCTGTAAGTTTGAGGTCAGCCTAATATGCATATGTTTTAGGGGGCCAGCCAGGGTTACACAGTGAGACTCAAAAACCTAACAACCCTGAAAACAAAAACTAAAGCAAAATAAATCTTAATAAAACTAAAAACGAAAGACTTAAAAATCACTTAAAAACATCACTTTAATTAGCTATGATCCCAGAGACTATCCAGTACCCTGCTGCAGGCTGTGGAGGGGTCTCTCGGTACCAAGGCAGCTCTTTTACTTAATAATAACAGTAAAAGTCACAGGGCTAGCTCCTGATTTCTTCCAAGACAAGCAGTAACTTATTCTCATTTCAGAACACTCTGGAAACCTTTTGTATTCCTCAGAGCATCCCCGGAAAGGCAGAGCTGATAAAATGGGGTATTCAACACAAAGAAAGAGGAGAGAGCCTGTGTCAGCGAAGACTGCAAACTGAGGCGCACAGGCGCAAGCCTGGGACCACGGGATCAAAGCTGGGGACAAGCCTGCTGTACCTAGTGAGTTCATAGTCAACGTGGGCTAACACCTAGACTCTATCTCAAAGAGTCGTGGAAAAGAGAGGGAAGGGGAGAAGAAAAAGACATTCATAGTGGGCGCTGATGCAGGAGGCTGTTGGTTGGTCTGAGGAGCCAAGGCTTGCTGCAGCCCCCAGGCCTGGGTTCAATATTAACTCCTTCTACTATAAAGGCATTTAAAAGCCACTATTCTGTAGGCTGTATAAGATCCCTTGCGGTTCCTCCTCTCACAGTATGCTAGATTCTCTCTCTTACACACACACACACACAGGCACACACACGTGCACACATATGCACACACACCAGCCACGAAGTTTGCACACAGGCACTTTACTGTCTTAGCAGCCATGCAGGGAAAGTCCTTTCAAGTGAGGAGAACTTGTCAAAGTTTAACAGGATGTAAGCTGAGCCCTGGGCTCCCCCTGCCCAGCACCAATATCTGGCTATCCCATGAGTCTGACACCTCAGGCATAACTGGTTTTTTAAGAGCTATCCTGAGTGGGGGAAGACAACTCTGGGACAGACAGACAGACTGACTAACTCACTCACTCACATATTTTAGTCAGGAGCATGGGCACAGAATCTAGTGTCTCCAGTGGTCCTTATGTTCCAGGAGGAAACTCACTGTCAAGAACTTTGGGCTTCTAAGCTTTCAACACAGTAAAGTCTTCTCTCAAGGACTCCACCCCACCCTTGGACGCAAGAAGGCAAAGATGTGTGTCGGATTCAGGGTTGAGGTCTCCTACCATCAAGTGTAGCTCTGCACACAGCAGGAGCCCAGAGGGCAAAGGGTTGCACGCTCAGACTCAGGAGCCTGCATTGTGCTTCTCTGACCTGCCCATAGAAGGAATTTGGCTCCTTATGGGTCTGGCTTTGGGGCTCTAAGACAGGCTCCTGTTGGAGAAGCAGGAGGGTTAGTTGGTTCATTGGTGCTTTGGGGGAAAGAAAAGATAGGACTCATGTTTCCAAAAGGAACTGCCCTCCACTCTACCTTCCTTCCCCAGCTTTTAGGAGGTCTTTCTCCTCAGATGTGGGCCTCAAGGAGAGAGATGGCACACTTCACACAAGGACTCTGCATAAGGATTTGCTGGCATTCGTTAGGGTACGGCTCTGTAAATACACGTTATAGGCCTCTTACAGCACAGGATACAGAGGGGCAGAGCACAAAGAAGCTTCAGACTGGACTCAGTCCTCTTCCCAGGAGCCTCCTAAAAGCTCTTAAGATGGAGGCTTCCACTCCTAACTCTGGGATTTCCAGTATGTTATGGTCTTGTTTTTAACAATAATAAAGCTATCGACAAAAACCCTTCAAAGTTTCACACACACACACACACACACACACACACACACACACAGACACAGCTTTCTGACCCTACACTTGGCTGATCACATGAATTCTTAAACAGGGCAGTAAGTAGAGAAAGCTCCGTAGTGTCGACCAGATACAGCTCTTCGCTGAATGGCCAGCCAGAGTCTTTAGGGGTATGGAAGAGAAAATAAACCTCAAGCCATACTGTGTGCCACACATATTTACTCCCCAGCCCCGCCCCGCCCCGCCCCACCCCGCCCCCTTAAACCTGCGTTCTGAGGTCACTAAGAGATGCTAACCACTCTGTGTTCACCAATAGCCCCTGGAATTTCTCCAGCATTCCAGTCTTAAGACTCCCAAGCACACCTCACAGAGCTAGGCAACCGTGATGCAGTGAGAGAACAGGCTGACACAACTTGTCCACCCTGTGTACAAACCTGTGGGGACATAGCTTGACCGTCACACACTGCTGTCATGGTCCCTAGGGGAAGTCACTGTAGGAAGGGGACGGAGCCTTGAGAGGGACTCAAGCTGTCTTCTCTCATCTCTTAAAGAACAACTGATAGAACGGGAATTGGTTTGGTGAACCTGTGACTCTTTCCTCGGTGCACTTTAATACAGCGGCTTCTCCCTGTTTTCTTGGGCTCCTGAGAGCTGAATGTTTGAATTTCATGGGACTCGAAACAAGCCGCTTTTAACAAAACCTGTTTGTAAGGTCTAAAACTCAAGTTCTCCGGTTTCTAAAGAAAACACCCATGACATCAAAGCATTTTAAGATTCTAGCTCCCTCCAAATATTCAGCAGAAAGATGAAAATTTGTCCACAAACACAGTTTCCAACTTCCCTGTGTAGGTAGCAATGTAAAGGACCTTTCAAGACTTTTCTCAAGCCACGTTTGAAATAAGAGAAGGGTGACTTGCTTTACTGTGTTGACACAGTGGGGGAAGGGTGGTGGAGGGGACACAGTGGGGGGGGGACACAGTGGGAGGGTAGTGGAGGGGACACAGTGGTGGGGAGGACAAAGTGGAGGGGACACAGTGGTGGGGGGACACAGTGGGGGATAGTGGAGGGGACACAGTGGGGGGGACACAATGGTGGGGGGACACGGTGGGAGGGTAGTGGAGGGGACACAGTGGGGGGACACAATGGTGGGGGGACACAGTGGGAGGGTAGTGGAGGGGACACCGTGGGGGGACACAGTGGAGGGGACACAGTGGGAGGACACAGTGGGAGGACACTGGGGTGATACAGTGAAAGGGCAGTGGAGGGACACAGTGGGGGGAACACAGTGGTGAGGGGAACACAGTGGTGGGGGGACACAGTGGTGTGCATACAGTAAGGGGGATACAGTGGAGGGACACAATTGCCAATTTCTTGAGTGAGGAGTGGGCTATACAAGCCTTCTTAGAAAAGACCAAGACCAAGAGAAGGAGCCACAGAGTCCCCTGCACAGCAGGTACCTTAAAACCCTTGAGTCCAAGGAAGTAAAGTGTTACTGGCACTCCCTAGCTTTACAGAGCCCCAGATGCTCTCTGCCTCACTTCTCAGGAAGGTTCCCAGTGGTTTCTCAAGAAACTATGGCAGACACACATATCACAGGAATTCAAATCTTGAGGAAGGTGATAAATCACAGAAACAAACACCTGAAGTCCAGAAAGCAGCCTTCAAAACTGCCCCACAGTAAACAAGACAATCCCGTGCCATCCGGCTGGCACACTGTGACCACATCATGAGGGGCTCACAACACCAAGGCACGGGCATCAGAAGTTCGAGGCCAGCCTGTGTGGTACACAAAAAGACCCTCTCTCAAAAACATTAATAACAATATCTGTCAAGATATCTCTGAGTGAAGGCAGGAAACAAATACAGGTAAGGAAATTCCATCCTTGGTGGTTAATGGAACATGAAGGCTTCAGAGAGGCAGAAGCTCCACTGTCCAGAGCTGCTTCCCCTCAGGGTGGGCACATCTTCTACCCTCTCACACTCCGAAACACTGGGAAAATGTGGTTCTCAGCTTAGAGGAAGCAGAAGCCTATGGGAGAGCAAACAGCTTTACAAGTCCCCCAAGTAACTATAGAGCTCTGTCACCCTGCTCACAGTAATTACCCACCGCCTTGAGGTGGCTGGAGATGGAACCTCGCTCTGCGCTTATCTGAACTCTTAGGGTGTCCAAAATGCCCCTTAGATAAAATAGTAGGGTGTCTAGAGTTTAGTTTAAAAACAAATCAAAATCACAAGGTAAAGCCAGGCATGGTAGGACATACCTGTAATTCCAACACCCTATGCTGAGGCTGGAGGATGCTAAATAAGTTCAAGGCTAGCCTGAGGTACATGATGATATCCTGTCTCCAGAAGTTAGTTAGTTGGTTCGTTATTTAGTTAGCTGGGGAGAAGGGTGACAGGCAAACAGTTAACACTGTAGCAGAGGAATTCGGTGGGTGCCCGAATGAAGGAATACTGCCCAAAAGTCCGCAGCTGTCGAAGCACGGGAGAACATATGTCAAGGGTCACAGCATTCTCTATAGTTTTTCCTGTCTACATTTTTCCATAGTAAAAGGATAGAGGGTTGTTTTTTTTTTTTAAACAAAGGAGCCCAGCATTTTCCTTCCAACATAAACTTTCTGTTTGCCCTTCTTTCCAAAATAAAATTTAAGTCAGGCATGGTGACATACACTTAGCTCTAGTACTCTAGAGGCTGAGGCAGGGGGATTGTGAGCTCAAGGCCAGTCAGGACCACGCAGAATGTCTGTGTCTCAAACAACAAACAAGCAAACAGCAATCCCTACATTTAGGTAGACAAAGCTGACAGCGTTAGAATTTATTTCATTTCAAAACACAGCGCAGAGACTGATGAGGAAGCTCCGTGGGTAAGGGGCTTGCTGCCAAGCCCTGACCAGAGTTCCCGAAGACCCACGCGGTAGGAAAGAGCCTGACTCCCAAAGAGCTGTCATCTGAGTGCATCACGAGGACTGCAGCATGCTCCCACCCCCACCCCCACCCCACCCCACCCCACCCCCACACACAAGAGGATAACATTTAAAATATACTGGAGACATAGTCTGGACAGCCACCAGCACATTAAGACAGAGGATGGCGTTGGTTTCACAATTGTGACAGGGCACCTGATCCTCTTACATGTCTCAAAAGACCCATCTCTCATTCCCTACCAAGATAGGGTGCCCTGGGTGATATGTTTATAAAAAGATAAAGATATAAGAATATGTTCTATGGGGGTGTGGTGAGGTGTGGGGGAAGGGGGTGCCTCAGCAGGCCCATGCCAGGGCATTCCTTCCCCCTGAGGGCCCAGCCACACCACAGTATAGAATAGAATTTATTCAGGGTGTGAGGAAGGGAGCTAAGAGGGTAGTAGAGGCAGAGAAAGGCAGAAAGGGAGAGAGTAGAGAAGTAGAGACCGGCCATGACCATGTGGAGAGAGAGGGGGGAAGGGAATGGGGAGAGAGGAGGAGCAAGAGGGAGCAAGAGGCAAGAGAGAGAGGAGGGGACAAGCAGCCCCTTTTATAGTGGGTCTGGCCTACCTGGCTGTTGCCAGGTAACTGTGGGGAGGAGCCTACCTGGCTGTTGCCAGGTAACTGTGGGGCGGAGCATACCTGGCTGTTACCAGGTAACTGGGGTGGCTTTTAGACAGAATGCTAACGCTAGGACCCCAGCATCCTTTTTTTTGAGAGAAGAAGGATCTGCAGTTTTCTCTCTCCAATCCTGGCTGTTGTCTGTACCAATAACAACAGGACGCATACTGGAATGTCCCAGCCAATGACAGCTGCAAACCATCTGGGGATCCCCAGAAGCATCAGAATGCTGAGCAAGCAATAACAAGCAACCCCTATTTACCAAGCAGATACAGGAGAGGAGCCCTCTGCAGGGATGCAACCTACAGACTGGGCAAGGATGATGGAGAGATGCAAGAATCTGCTTGTGATGACCCAGGGACTCAGGATCCACAAACTCAGCACCCAGAGCTTTCTCTGACCTGGTGTTCTTACACCAAGAGTTTATAGAGAGGGGTCAGAAGCTGGGACAGGACATAAAACAAGAGCAAGCAACCACATTCCAGGAACCCACGACACCATCCATCGCCTAGTCTCGCTCACTCACAATGTACATGCTGAGACACCGTGGAGAGAGACACTGTGGCTGGGATCCTGGCACAGCCCTGGGTCTCCATCAGGAGCACCCTTCCCAACCCTAGGTGGCTTTCTGTCTACTGTACCACTCTGCTGAAGTGAACCCAAGCATGTCATCAGAACTTCTTCAAAACTGACTTCAAAAGCACAATCACCAAAGAAACTGGAGAGGCCCAGGCACACGGAGAAAGCAGAAGAACTTGCCTGAAGGTGACACGTCTTTTCAGCCTCTGGAGGCATGTGCTGAAGGGACACAATCAGGCAGGCAGTGGGTGGGCAGGCGGTGGGCAGGCAGGCAGTGGGCAGGCAGGCTTTTGGTGAAAGGCAGTGCCCCTGACCTCCCTCAGCAGTTTTCCACAACTCCCTTTCCCATTTCCTTCCTGCCCTGAGCTCAACTCCCTCCCAGGCCCAGAGCTCTGCTACTTCCTTTCCAAACTCCAATGGATAGCCAAGCCATTCTGCAACACACACACACACACACACACACACACACACACACACACACACCGGGTCTGAGTGCCCGGGGCTGAGCTTAATGAGCATGCCACCTTGCTAACTTAAGGAAGTCATTTGTACACACAAACTACTTATGAGCTCCCTCCCTCCCTTCATTTCTTACATGGAGATACATGTGCCTACCACACAGACCCCTGTCACAGACACGTGTGCCTACCACACAGACCCCTGTCACAGACACGTGTGCCTACCACACAGACCCTTGTCACAGACACGTGTGCCTACCACACAGACCCTTATCACAGACATGTGTGCCTACCACACAGACCCTTATCACAGACACGTGTGCCTACCACACAGACCCCTGTCACAACCTCAGGCTATGGACTCCTTATTATACAGGTTTCAGATTTCCTGATTTTTCAAAAAAAAAAAAATTTTTTTTTTTGCATGTACAGAATTAAATATTTTAGAATGAGACCTAAACATAAACATAAAACTAATTTGTTTCATATATACCTTCTCTATATAGCCTAAAACTAAAGTACATTATATTTAATGATTTTGTGCAAGAGAGGCTGGGGAAACAGCTTAGTAGGTAAAGTGCTTGCTAGGAAAGCCTAACGACCTGAAGTACCCACAACTCACACAAAAAGCTAGCGGGTGTGGTTACATGCCTATAATACCAGCACTGGAGGGGCAGAGACCCTCTGGGGACCACCGGCTGGTCAGCCCAGCCTAACTGTCAAGCCCGAGGTCCCAGTGAAAGGCCCTGTCTCTAAAACAAGCTAGATGGCTCCTGAGGGAACACATCTGCAGCTGACCGCTGGCCTCCACACACATGTATATCAAGTGTACACACACACACATGCATATACACACATGTGAATACACACCCACCCATGCATATGTGCACACATTCAGTGCATGCAGCCAAGCTTTATATAATGCTTGCACTAAGGAAGTTTTGGATTCTGGAACCATTCCCGATTTCACGCTGTGTTAAGCTTGTATGTCGATTCCTAGCAGTAAACATGATCATGGTGTATGAACACTGTTACTGTTGCAGGAAACACACAGGCTGCCAAGTACAGCCAAGCTACTTTCGACAAGCCAACAGTTATGGGATAGAAACATCTCTTACATGAACATGTTTATCAGAAGGGAGCAAAACCAGCAAGTGCAGATTCTAAGGAGCCCAGCTTGCGACAAGGTGGGTTTCAGATCAGACCTGGGATCGCTCTTCAAGTAGGTTCTGAAATGTTACACCATAGTCCTGCCCCCACGGCAGGCAAGAGGCTGAATCATGGGGAGAGAAATCCTAACAGGTATAAACCGGTGTCAGCTGCTGGAGGCTGTGCAATCCCCGCTGATGTAACCCATTGTCAATCAGAGGGGTACACAGAGATGCTGCACACACATGCACCACGGCCATGTCACTGCTGTCCCCTTTTCTCTCACACAATGCACAACACCTCAGTAGAAACACGGGACGGCCTGTGTTACATATCATTCTCAGCAACACCACGGAGGAAAAGCAAGCCTGCTTGCCACCCTCTGGGGCAGTATCTCTAATGCTGTAAAGAATCTGTGAGCATCTCATTCCTGTTACCATGGATGACTGCAAAAGAAAGACTGCTCAGCTGCCCGGACCAGTGCAGGGTAAGCCTGGACCTCTGCAGGTAAGAAGCTATGTGAGTCCACTGGTCTGACATCTCTGTCATTGCTGAGTGTGAGCACAGAGAACAAGAGGGCAAAGGTCAATGACTTCGGTTTTGAAGTGGAGCTCTGTTTAACATTGAACACTTAGATGTGGAAAACTTCTGAGCTGGGCAGGCTGCTCACTAAGGTGCTTGCTGAGTAAGCATGAGGACCTGAGTTCAAGCCCCAGCACCCCCATGAAGGCAATCTCCCACATAAAGACCCACAGGCGGACCTGATCTAGACAATCCTTCATTTCAACTCTTCCTCGTGGTTCTGGGGTTTGTCAAGCTGACAGTTAAAGCTAGGCTTCCCAAATTCCTTTTCAAACTCTGAACTGATTAAAACCACTAGCACCTGAGGAATTTTCATTCTCTCTCTCTCTCTCTCTCCCCCTGACGCCCCAGCTCTTAGAGAAACTGTTTGTGTACCAAGTGTATCAGGTCCAGACCTCTTTGTACACATTCCTACACTGTTCCCGAATTTGCCAAACTCAAACCTTACAGCTGAGGTGACCCCAGCTGGACAGCTCTTTCCTGTGACGACTTTTACTGTGTTAAAACTTCCTGTACAGCAGGCGTGTTTGTCTATCGCTGTCCCCATGCTAAATCCACGACTGCCTATGCTCCTGTGGAATACTGCTGGTGAGCAGTCACTGGCCCTGAATGTAACTGAAGCTGTTGACCTATGACCTCTTGTCCCGGGTGTTCACACCTAACAAAGACACAGAGATGTCAGGCCAGTGGGCCTACACAACTTCTGCACGCAGTGGGCATGGAGGCACGAGTCAGTGATCCCTGCACGGGAATGGCAGAGACAGGAGGGTGCCAGTATTGAAGTCACCCACAGTGACACGGTGAGTTTGAGACAAGTCCTGGTTATGTAAGATCTTGTCTCCAAAACAAAGATGCCACAGCTTCTACTTCTTCACTTTGAAAATAACTGAAGACCTTGCTTTCTTAGGGACTTCCATGGGAAGAAAAGAAAGGAACCAAACTTGGAGTTAAAAGAACCAAGTTCAGATTCTGATCTTTTCTCTTCACAGGCCGAGGCGTGACTCTAACACAGCAGGAAAAGTTGCAATGAAGGAAACTCTCAACCCTAAGAAGGGGGTACCTAAGTCTTCACATCCTCTGTTATGGTCACAAGCAGCTTCCAAGGTGCACAGACACTGCCATAAACGCATGTGTGACGTCTGGCCTGCATGTTGGTGTGATGAGCCATTGAGCCCTTCAGCACCCTTTCCTCCGGGGAGCTTCCGAGAAGGTAAGACCCTGCTTCCACGTTGACACCTGCAGCTCCATCAAATGACTGAACTGCCTCACGGTCATCTTCCACTTCCTCAAAACCTATTGATGCGCAGGACCCAAAGCACTGGAAGAGCAATCTTTCTCTCCGTAGCCTGTTGAGTTAAATGCCAGGAAGGAGTAAAAGCGAGGCGGGGCAGGTTCACCGGATGGAAGAGGAGAGCCTGGCGCACTCAGAGGTGAGGGCAGGTGAGGGAGAGTAAAGACCAAAGAAAGTTCGGAGTCACCCCACCAGGGTGAAAAGGGAAACAACAAAGATTGTGGCTCACGAGGAACGCACCACTTTAATACACGGCACAGAAACAATGGCAGACACAAACAATACAGGACGGGAGTGAAGATGGAGGCGCTCTTGCTATCCCACTAATAGACTCTATTTAGAAACAGCTCCATTTAGTCCCATACTGCAACCTTGCTGAAGCCATCAAGTCTCTACAGTACAATGGCTTGATGTTGGGTTGGCAAGTGGATTCTGAGTCTGCATTAAAGTAGGCCAGCATTGTGGGGTGGGCTTCATCCTGTCACCTGCGCCTCAGAGCTCAAGAGCATGAAGTGACTGGGAAAGGAAAGGTGATTCAAGGTGACCTCAGATGGACAGCCCATCCCTGTGATAGCTTTCACAGGGTTAAAATGTCTGGTAACAGAGACAAGCTCCGTCTCTAGCTGTTCTGTATCTTGCTACTGCTCATGTTCACAGAGTTTCTTGTTTTAAAAAAAGATACCTGGGGGACCAGTGATTGGAGAGGTCCTCAGAGAACTTGAGGACCTGGCTTTGATTGGGGGGTGGGAATCAGAGACAGAGACAGGAGGATCCCTGGAGTTGACTAACTACCCTGGCCGTACCAGGAAGCCTCAAGTCCTAGTGAGAGCTCTGTCTTTCTAAGGTAGCCAGTTTCTGGAGGTATTACCCTAGGTTGACCTCTGTCCTTCAGCACACAAGTGCCACATGCTTCCACACACTCAAAAGTAAACAAAGAAGGTGTATGGTAACAGTCTCACTTGAATTTCACATATTCTAATGTAAACACCCCACTCCCTGGCTCACTCTCTCCTTCTAAGCTCAGCTTCTCACTCTTAAAGGATCTCCTGGGTCGCATGCTACTATAAGACAAGTTACCTTCATGACTAACACACAGAGGTGGAGTTCTTAGTCAACAGAAAACAGAGCCAACCTCGGGATGTCTAGCTAGGGCTATTAATTAATTAAGAGTAACTCTCTTACTTTAAGTCGGTAGTTAGGACTTTGGAGCTGGCTTGGCTTAAGTAGCAAAAACAAAGATATCGCCACCCTTTTTTCTCACTGACAATTCATCTCAAATCAGTGGGGAGACGCAAAGCATACACATTAGAGATCCCATGTCCAGTGAAACGGGAGAATTCCAGAAGAGTCACACTACAATGCTCCGAGGGTAAAAGCCTGGCCCAGTGAGCAGAATGGAAGCTGGGCTTTGGAGAAGCAAGGTGGCAGGTATTGTTTGGTTTGGGGCGGGAAGTGAGTAGGTGGTAGGCAGGGAAGGGTTTGAGAATGGAGGAATTGTTCCGATAACTTCACAGGGAAGGGCAGGCCTCCCAGCCCAGATGGTAACAGGAAGCCACAGGCTCGCCACAGGCTCCAAAAGGGCAGTGCTCAGGGCCAAGAAAGGTGAGGGCAGTCATGTGGGGAGTTACAGGAGAGGAATTCATAGAGCAAGGTGGTGGGTGGGAATTAAAAACAGCCAAGCAAGGAGAAGGCAGAGAAGCAGAAGCATGTCCAAAAGTGAAGCCGTGTCTGAGCATCACACTCAGCTTAGCAGCAAAGACCCAGGAGCTCACGGGGAGCAGAAAGCAGGATGCTGGGTGGAACAGAAGGACTGCAAGGGTGGTGGGAGGGAAGAGCGGGGCATAAATCCCCTCAACACGTACGTATGTAATGTGTCAACCCATAAGCCACCTCCATTAAAGAGTGCTGACCATGTGTTACAGCTTTACTCTGAGCACCCCCAAAGACTCAGCAGCCAGGCAGCTTCTCATCAAAGCCCTCCGGCTTCACTGAACGCTTGTGGAATCTATGAAGCCAGTGTATTCAAGCTGAGTACATCTGGGGTCACCTCCAGCAGCCAGTCCTTAGGGGGAAAAGGTGTTAAACTCTTCTTTGTGGGACTCTTGAGGAAGGATGAAGAGAGATGAGCCAGTGGATGCTGAGCTGGGAGATGTGGTTCCTGACGGAAATCCAGAATGCAGCTGGCTAGGCCTTGCACTCTCTACCTTCACCACCGTAATAGAGAAGAAGGCCAGCATGCCTGCAAATGTGAGACAAGGCATGCCTGCAAACAAGCAGGGCTTCCACGCTGAACCGAACCCCAGATGGGATTGACTGACCACCAGTTTGAAGACAGTTGCCTTCCATACTTGAAATGTCCAATCCTAAGGTACAGACACCTGTGGGTACTGGTGCCGCTGTGGCTGGTACAGTGGTGGATAGGGAGAAGTTATCATTAGTAAGTGCTTGAGCCACACCCTAATCTTATGAGAGATTACAGGTACCATTTTCTGCAGCGTTTCCCCAGCTCTAAACTCTACACTGGCTATTCTAATACCCGCTGCCACCTTCATTTCCCAGATGCACAGCGACATCAACAAGGTCTAAGTCCTTACCTGACGTATGACCCTAGCTAGTGATGGAGATCAAGCTGTCTACAGAAGCTGGGTGGTCTCTATCTACCTTCACACCATGAAGTTATTTGCTCAGAGGTGAACTCGCTTCGGAGGCCCCGAATATCGGCACGATAGACAGCTCAGGGTCAGAGAAAAACAAAGGAAAAGGGCTGAGAAGAGCAGAGGCTGGAGCTAGTCTGCATCCTTCCGTACGTACGTAATGTGTGCACATAGTGCTTCCCAGGCACAAGCCCAAGGACTCACCGTACCCTTTCTCTTCTCTTCATACAACAAAAACCTCCCAGAGCCCTCCCTCTCCCCAGCAATGAGCCCAGGTCAATCTTGAGAGTCAGCGTTCGAAAAATAAACCAAACTGTGTCCAAGTTCCAGGCGCTTACACACTGGAACGCCAAGCTTTAAGCCAGCACATCACAGTGTGTGTGAAATGCTGACCAGGAGCTGCATACTCCAAGCTCCTTCCCATTCACAGTTGCTTCTGCCCTTTGCTCTGTCCTCCTAATATGGAGCCTTCTGAAAGCCAGCAGTGTCAAGCCCCACATGCAAAGGAGCAACAGAGAGCTGACTGTTGACATTAGCAGCTGCAGCAGCCCAAAGCATGCACTCGACAGCATGTGCACATGTGCATGCTCACAAACACACACACACACAAATTCACACACACAAGCACATGCATGTGTACACATGCGCACACAAGCACATGCACACATACCCCTACTTGGGGGAAGAAGCCTGAGACTTCAGTGTTGGGTTCCCAGTGGAGAAGGGGGTGTGGCTTCGGGTCGCCAGGGGCTTGTGGGAAGCTCCCTGCACCAGATGCTTTTGTGACAAGATGCTCTCTTCAGCAGGTCTCCAGGACTCAATCTGCAACTGCAGACAGAGATTCCTTCCTGCCTCAACCTCCAAGGATCTGTACTTCTGCTGCACATAAGAATTCATTCCACAGTTGCCCCAGCCTCTAAGGCCTGCTAAACCTGTTGGTGACCTACAAACTCTCTGAAAGTGACTGCACTTGGCTGGCACCCTGACACCCTCCAAGAGCTTGTGAACCCTAACACTCAGTGAGAGCTGTAACAGCTCAGAGCCACAACTAGCATCCTGCTCCTCCGAAAGTTCAAACCTGTCCACTAAAATCCTACGTGCTGACATTTTAAGTTGCTTTATGCTGTTTAAGGTTGTTAATCCCAAACTGACAATCAAGCAAGTGTCTCCTTCGCAACTGGCCACAGATTCACTGTCTCTGTTCTTCACTAGTCAGCTCCGTAATTTCGACAAAGTCCATTAAATTGTCTGTTTTCCAAGGTACATCATAATGTCACTGATTCCTGAGAAATTCACAGCCAGCTACACAAAGGGAAGGTGGAGAGACGCAGAGCCTAGGGAGGAGGAGGATCACATGATGGAGGATCCCAAAAGCTGCCAGGCTGGAATTAAAGAAGATGAATTAAACACCAACATCCGAGCAGAAGAGCAACAGGGAGACACTTGCTGAATTAGTGTTGGTGTCTAAATCAGGACAAGAATTCAAAGCACTTTAGAAGGCAGGTTAAGCAGTGACTTGGAAGCTAACAGGCTGGCGGGTGGAGACAGCCTTCTTTGAGGTGGCTGGAAGGAGACAGGTGAAGGCAGTACAGATGACCCAGTCAATAGCCACATGAATGTCTGCATCTCACAGAAGATGAGGGAGAGGTCTTGAAGGACAGCTTTCCTAGAGATGCTATAGCCTGCCTCCAGCATCACAGGAATATGAGGAGCAGAGCAAATGTCAGGGAAGCACCCATTCAACCTGCAAAACTCCGCCTTCAAAATGACCATGTGAATCACGCTTGGAGAAAAAGCAAGCCTTCTCTGTGTGTCCATATACATCAATGGATCGCATAGCTTCCATGCCAGTCTTTTTCTCTCCTTGAGACAGCTTCTCATGTCAGCTAGGCTGGCCTCAAACTCCCTAAGTAGCTGAGGGTGGTCTGATGCCTGCCTCCACCTCTTAAATACAGGGATCACAAGCAAACATGGCCATGAGCAGTTTTATGCAACACTGAGGCTAGAACCTGAGCTTCATGCATGCTGGGCAAGCACTCTACCAACTGAGCTAACACCCCAGACTCCCCCTTTTAAAAAGTAAGCACACTTTTACTGAAGCTTACACAGTGGTACAAAGATTGAAATTAATAATGTGGAAAATCAACAAATGCTTCCCTCTACCACACTCCAGCATCGGAGTGGGCAATGGGACACTCTTGGGTATACATGTCTTTAAAGCAGACTTCTCAGTTACTCAGAGAGGGGTGGGCAACCCACCACTTCGGAACAAAATCCACCCACACTTTACTCCTATTAGTAATGACAAAAAGCATCAAAGTCCCGAATTCATGACACAGAATCCAACTGATCAAAGCAGACTGACAAGTTCCTTAGTGAGACACCCACTCAAGAGTGAGCTTAGAGCAAGAGTCAAAGGGGCGGTCCCAAAACATGATTTCAACTCCAGCATTGCCAGGTCCAACGCTTAGAAACATTTTTTTTGTTTACGTTTTGGGAAGCTGGGCGTGGTTCAAGAAAAGGTCTCTCTGTGTAGCCCCGGCTGTCCTAGAACTTGATCTGCAGACCAGCTGACCTTGAACTCACAGAGATCCACCCAGCTCGGCTTCCTGAGTGCTGGGATTAAAGGCAAGCAAAACATTTTTGTTTTGTTACAAAAAAGAGTGGCTTGTTTGTAAGAATGATAGGAAGAGACACATGACTGCATCCATCCAGAAAACATTAGGAGGAAAAAACAAACATCAAGCATAGAAAGGCTGATCAAACATCTCTCAGGCTGAGAGGCAGCAAGTTTGCTGCCTTCAGTGACCTCCTTTGGCAACAGAGAGGAAGGCTGCCATTCAAGTCAGTGAAGACAACCCTTCCAATACAAAGTGACCAGGACAATTGGTTTACATCGGAAGAGCAGTGATCCGTGTGGTATATAATATCCTAAGATGTGAGGGCACACAGAATGAATCCATTTACCACAGGCCTCTCAGACATCACACAGAGAAGGAATCCGGTTACCTTGGATCCCACAGATGGGATGACCTAAAGCCTTCAAAAGCACATCCAGAAAAGGTCTGCCCTATGTGGGACACGGGAACCTCAGGTCCTTTGTCTTTGACAAGAAGTCAAGATAAATTTATTCAGAAGGATGGTGAAGAGAGCATCTGAGAAAAGTTTTAAAGGACACCTGCCAGTGGGACTAGAAATACAGCTCAGGTAGTAAGAGCAGCGTGCAAAAGCCAGTCCCCAGCACCACATACACTGGGCATGGTGGCCCATGTAATCCTGGCACTTGAAAGGCATAAGTAAAAGGATCAATAGTTTAAGGCCACCCTTCACTACAAAGACAGCCTTGGCTAACTGCCTCCAATGCACCACAGGCTGAAGAGACAGCCTGGACACACAGATCTCTGGAGGACATCACAGATCAATCTCAGCAATCAAAAGACCAAGATCTGATTAAACACAGGGAGGGGACAGAATGTCATCTAATATCACCTGCCTCTTCCATGCATATCTTTGATCAAATAGTCTTTAGAAACAGGACAAGAAACAAAAATCAAAAACAGCCTCACTTTGGAATTGATTTGACATTGCCACATCCTGGGCTGTGATCTTCCTTCCTTCCCAGCTTGGCCCAGCACTGCAATGGGCAGGCTTGTGGTTAGCAGCTGGTCAGCTGCTGGCTCCAGTGGAGCAGAGCATAGGACAGCCTAGCAGTGGGAAGCGAAGAGACCCTCGGAGACTGGCATAGTTGGCCCCATTGCGGAACTGTTTTTTCTATGAATAAAAAGCTCCCACTTAAAATGTGGCTGGCACCTGACATCCCAGGACGGCTTGCCTGCGTCTTTTCCCAAGGACAGACATAGGGCAGATGAGGATTCCAGAAATGTTTACCATATCGGACACACTGCTTGTCTCTTTCTTGTTACAGAGGACTGTGAGAAATAGTTAGAAAAACCCTGGAACCTTCCTCAAATGTTTCTTCCCTGTAGACAGTGAAACAGCTGTTAGGACCCAGCCATTGACATCTTCACTTCCCAATTCTTCCACCATTGGATAGGAAAGGAGGAAAATTCAAGTTGCCTGAGCTACATCACATAATACACAGAAGCAGTGGCTGCCTGCTTCCCTTTATGTGACACTCAGGAAGGTAGAAGTATCAGGAAGGTGGCCACCGCCCACCTTCTGTGCTGGCAGGGAACATCTCTGTCATGTTTGCATGCAATCATTAGGCCAGCCCCTGGAAGTCCAAACACACGTTCCTGAGAACCAACGCCACAGCAGACCCTGCTAAACCCAGAACTCACAGCAAGGCCTTGAAGCGCTTGTCTTCTGGCTGTCCCCAAGCTATCCCCAAGCTGTCCCCAAGCTGTCCTCTCCCTCCACCTCCTACATCTGGACAGGAACCAGGAGCAAGATTCTTAGGATAGAAGGTCCAGAGTTCCATCCTGGCCCCCTCTCTAGATGTGGAGAGTAACACACCTATGAGCCATGGACATGTACTCAGACACTTCCAGGAGACATCATGAGCTAGAAAGGCCTGCTCAGCCCTGGGGAAGCTGTGTTGAATGAGGCATAACAGGGGTTGTGCTCTATCAAGGGGAGGACCTACCTCCAGGGTGAGATGCTAGGCCTGGAACTCTAGAGAGAGCATTCCAACTGAATTTGAAAGCAAGTAGAACTGAACTGGATTAACTGCACTAGCATAAAGCACCCTGCCCAATATATGGGACCTTAGCATAACAAAAAGGATGCTTTGCTTTACATAAAGGCAAAGGATGGTGAGCTGAGGCTGACCGGACCCCACTTTCTTTGCTTAGATCTGACATGAGAGCCTTACAGAGCTAGAACCAGGTCTATGAGAAAAGCCAGTGGACTCTATTTGTGACCTTGTGAGTTGACTGTGATTGTTTACAGCTGAGAATCACGTACCTCTGCCATTGGATGGCTGCTGCCTCAAGAGGGAAGTCTACAAAGTGTCAGGGTCCCTCACTGTACCAAAGCCAGTGTATGTGTATGGGGGGGGGGGGGGAATTGGCTCTTTAAACCTTCTCAAGAAAGCTAGCATAAAAGGAGGCCGGGGGATGGAGAGACGGCAGTGGCCTGCTTGCCATAAAACTATAGGGACCAGAGTCTGGGTCTCCAACACCCACATAAAAAGCCAGATACATAGCACACCCTGCAACCCCAGAGCTGTAGCCCTAACAGAGACAGGGGAACCCTGGGGTCTCACCAGGTGATGCAGCAAGATCGATGAGCTCTAGATCCCATGAGAGACCCTGTCTCAAAAATACAGTGGAGGGCAATCAAGGAAGATGCTCCATGTAGACCTTTGACCTCCCACAGGGCACATATACCTGCATGCACAGGGGACACACACACACACACACACACGCACACACACGCACACACACAGATATGAGTAAAAAACCAAGTCTTTAAGAAAATGATTATTATTTATAAATAAGAAGTAGTCTAGCTGGGACTAGAGAGTCAGCTTGCAACAGGTTTACAGCCAACCTGTGGTAAACCTAAGCCCTGAGATAGTGACAGACATACTCAGGCAAGCCATGTGGCCTCTGCCTAGACTGCACAGACTGCACGGGCAGAAACTATAAGAAAGGCCAGCCCCTTAGGGACATTCCTAAGGGACAGAGAACAGGACCAGATCACTTAATATCTGTTGGTCTCAAACCTGGGAAGAAGTTGGGAGGGGTGGCTCTTGCCTGGTATTCTAGGGCTTAAGAGGCTGAGATAGAAAAGATTGCAGTTGAGTTTGAGTCCAGCCTGGGCTACATACTGGGCTCCAGTTCAGCTATAGACTAAGACTCTGCCTTTAAAAACCATAAAGCCAGGAGCTAAGGGAGACAGCCCAGTTGTTACAGCGCCTAACATCCAAGGATAAGGACCTTCGCTTGATCCCCAAAGCCTGCATGAAAGAATCAGGTGCTGCAGCATGTACCTGTCGTCTCAATGCTGGGGACAGAGAAACAGATGAATCTTTGGGGCTCACTGACCAGCCAGCCTACTCAGGGAGTTTGAGGCTAATGAGAGACTGTCTCGAAAAGCCCAGGCAAATGGCTCCAAGAAACAAAACTGTCATTAACGTTCACATGAGCATAACACACACCACCACCACCTAGCCTGTTAAGCATCAAGCTTGCCTGTTATAAAGATTGTTAATAATGTTCATAGCATGTTTTTGCTATGAACAGTAAGTGGGGCAAACGCTTTATTTGGGGCAATCAATTGTCATCCCAAAACTGCTTCTTCTTCTTCGTGGTGCAGGGACCATTCACCACTTTCAACAAGAATGCAAGCAGTGCTCCAAGGACAGCAGATGCCGAAGTGCCCTGTGTGTGTGTGTGTGTGTGTGTGTGCGCGCGCGAGCGCACGTGCGTCCGTGCACAAGCCTTATGTGCAATCCCCGTGCAAGAGTCCATGAGGCCAGAAGATGTCAGCTACCCTAGAACTGCAATTTCAAGTGGTTGTGGGTCACCATGTGGGTGCTAGAAACTGAGCTTGAATCCTGCAGGAGCAGTCAGTGCGGTTGACTGCTGAGCCATGCCCCAGCCCCTGCTCCTTTTTATCTCTCTCCCTTCCAGAGTCCCCATAAACAGTGTCATGCTGTGTCCACTAACAAGAACATTGCTTTTCTCATGTTTCCTACTGAGGAAAAGATCCCTTTATGGGGATCCGTAACTACACAGCTGTGTTCACTAAAGAGCCCATCCTCCGGGTCTCTAACAGACAGATCACCATTCACGGATACCACCTGGCTTCTTTGCAAGGCATGAGTCATAAAACCCTCTGAGCTATGTAAATTCTATTTGCAAAAGAAGAAAAACAACCTTCAGGGAGTAAGCCAGGCAAGGCCGAAGGGTCTTAGACAAAGAAGAAATGGCTAGCCATTATTCACCCGGAGTAGTAACTCTCAACAAAGATTAGGGGTGTGTGTGTGTGTGTGTGTGTGTGTGTGTGTGTGAGAGAGAGAGAGAGAGAGAGAGAGAGAGAGATACTGCAGGGATTAACCATTAACCCGCTGCCTAACAATGCCCCACATGCCTACCCAGCCCTCCCAGCCTTCATGCTACACAGTGGGAAAACAAGAATGTCTCCTGTCCGCAAGGCTGCGAGTAAGGTGAACCTCACCTCAATGCTCAGGGCAGCAGGGCAGCCAGACCTAAACTTAAAGGAGCCTTTATAAACCTTGCTCACTAGAGCATCCGTCTCAATCATTAAACCTAGAATGAAAAATTTAAGACTATGTTTACCCTTGAACTTCGCAATGTGTCTCCAGGTCTAAATGTACCTGTTTGTTTGTTTGTTTGTTTGTTTGTTTTTGTGCTGCGGGGACCTTGCACAGGTCTGGCAAACCATGCACACCCAGCTCCTCAGCAGTATTTGAGAATTTTAGACATCTATTTTTTTTTTTTTTACAAGATTTTGCCAGTATTTGTTCCACATAATACCGATTGGTGACACTGTCATGAAACATAAATATAAATAAAACTTGCAAAAACACTTTCTTGTTTTTCTTATACAGCTATATGAATGTACCAAGCTTCGATACACTCAAGTCAGCGCCCATGTGTGGCTCCATCTCTGACAAAGCTTTAACTTGCCTTTTCTCTTGTCTGCAGAGCCTCACCTCAAAATGTTCTATCAGATGCCGTAGGAATGTATCCTAAAACACAGAGCAGGCCCCCCATTAGGTTGGATAAACAGCTAGAGGCCTTCTCAGTGCCTGTACTGAGTGTGTCTAAGCCATGGCCAGCATGCTTTGGGAAGCCAAGGTATTTCTCCAAGCAGAGACCAGAGACCCTGGCTCCCAGCTTCAGTTTCACTTTGAGCTAGCAACCATTGAATTGAGTTCTAGCAACTCTGAGACACAATCACTTGGAGGGATTCCCTTCCTGCAAATGACTAAGAGTGGTAAATCCATTTTTTAAAAACTCAGGCCGGGAGTTTCAAAATGGTCAAGTGCAGAGGCAGGCAGTTCCCTGGGCCTAGCGACCAGCCGGCCTTGCCAAACCCAGGAACCTCGGGTACCAGCAAAAGGGCTTGTCTCAAGCACAAGGCAGATGAACGGACAACACCTGAGATTGTCCTCCGGCCTCCATGTGCACCACACATGCCTCATACACAAGGCAGACAGAACATTTAAATGTGTGCACATGCATGTCCTTGTTTGTGTGCGCACAAGTGTGGTGGTGCCTATAGAACAGAAGATGGTGTGGAAGCATCTGGAACTGGGGTTACTGTGGATGTGAGCTGCCTGGTATGGTGCTGAGAACCAAACCCCAGTCCTCTGCAGAATCAGAGAAAGCTCTCAACCTTGAGTCATCTCTTCAGCCCCCAGGGGACAGGAAATTTTATGTGACGTACTTCCTTAACTTCATTTATTGTTATAACTTCCCCAAAAAGATAATATTAAAAGAAAGAAAGGAAAAAACCCAGCCCCTCCAAAAGGCCTAGTGAACACCAAAACTAAAGCAATTTGCTCTTTGACGGGCATCTGCCTAGGTACTTCACTGAACCATGGACTAATCTGGAAGAGAAGCAGCAAAGCCTGAAATGACTAAATAAATGGTGGCTAAGGAAGGCTGCTTTAAACACTGCCCTCAGCCTCGTTGGGAGCCCAGGCAGACAGGCAGGCCTCTGTTCCACAAACACTTAACCCCACCTCCAATCTAGACTCTACACAGACAGCTGCAAACCCAATGGAATTAAAAGCCCACTAAAGATCACTGGTCCCTTGATACAGTTTCACCTAAAAAGCTGAAGGTCCGGGGCAAGGGAGATAACTCAGCAGTTAAGAGAACTTGCTGCTCTCAGAGACCTAGGTTCAATTCCCAACTCCTCCCTTGAGGCTCAAACTGTCAATAACTCCAGGTCCAGGGTGTCTGGGGCCCTCTTTTGGCTTCCATGGTCAACACACACACACAGTGCACAGACATACATGTAGGGAAACTCTTATATAAACTTATATAATAGTAAATCTTTTTACAAACTTTTGAAAGTGATCCTACCACTTAAACATCAAATTATTTCACCAAGAAAATACTGATTCCTCTTAGTTCTTAAAAAACTAAATCTATGGCCGGGCAGTGGTGGTGCATGCCTTTAATCCTAGCACTCGGGAGGCAGAAGCAGGCAGATTTCTGAATTCGAGGCCAGCCTGGTCTACAGAGTGAGCTCCAGGACAGCCAGGACTATACAGAGAAACCCTGTCTCAAAAAAAAAAAAAAAAAAAACCAAACAACCAAACAAAAACAAACAAAAAAACAAATCTGACATCACTGACCTTATTTCCAGCCCAGCAACAGTTGACCAGGGTCTAAGTGCCGTCCCTGTACAGAGTCAGCACTCTCTCGCTCTACTTTGACATCTTCTGTATGGGCCCACAGACGTCTGAGGGGTCAACCTGAACTCTCTACCTGGGCCACCCGATTTCTGCATCAGAATCCCACATCCGCCACAACGACTTGTCCTGACCTTAGCCAACTACCCTCTACCTCAGTTTCCCAGCTGGTAAGCTGGGGCTGACAGAAGTAGCACTTACTTTACAGAGTTGTTATAACACACACCAAGGATTTAGAGCCAGTCAGAGAGTGACTGTAAATGCTCACTCATTGTCGCCAGTCCCATCTTCAGGAGTAATCTTGGAAGCATCTCCTCCGTGAGCCATCTTCCCAATCGACCCTTGTGTGTTCTTCTCTTTCTTTAGCCTGGGGTGATTCTGAGAGGGAACCTGAGGGCCCTGGCTTGTTTCTAGCCATCTTCATGTTCCC
>JADRCH010000057.1:4406365-4416780 GCA_019843965.1 Rhynchomys soricoides
AAACTGATAAGAACCCCAAATGAAACACAGGATCTGGGAGCCATCAGCCTGGCCTCACCCAGCTCAGGCACTAGAAGGAAGAGTATACACAGGCAGTATGCTAAGACACCCAGACCCCAACCTTGTCTGGTCCCCAGTCTCTCCAGTTAGCAAGTCACCTGCCTCCTTCCTCATCTACAGCAGTGACTAAGGACTGAACAACTTCCTCCCACCCTAACATCCCAGGCTGGTGTCCCTCAACGACCCCTAGCCAATCAAGCACCTCCAGTGGGAACACACCTGATCCAGGGTTAGATATTAAATGAGGAACAACCCATAGTCAACGAGGTTCCAAAACTGTTCAGTACATCGTTAATCCCATAAAAGGGGCTTCCTCCTCCTCTCCTGAGACATGCTGCCATCTCACTGTGGCTGGCAGTTGGTTACCCTTGGCATAACACAACTTTTCCTAGCTGAAAGAAGGGGCTGAAACTTTGGGGCCTCAACCAAAGCTCTGCATGAAGCTAAAAAGTTTCTCCTGAGCCCTTTCCAAAGCATACAGGCAGGAAGTCCGCTGGACCCCCAGCCAAGAGCTAGATTTGCACCGGTTCTCATGGGAAGCTCCCTGTAGCACACCATGCACAGAGGACGAGGCCCATCACACAGTAGTAAATCATTCACTGTTCCCTCATTTCTTCACCTTCATTATAACTGAGGGTCAAGCTGGGAAGGGCTTCCTGCACCGTGTTGTTGGCCTTTGTCTCTAAGGCCTACAGTTTAGACAGACGGTCCTTTGCAAGGAAGGCAGTGACCAGCAAAATATACCACTGCTTCTACTAGAACACGGGTAAAAAAAGACCAGTCCCAGCGAGTGTTCATCAGGCTGATGACAGGTGCCAGAGTGCTGCATTCCTAGGACAGATGGTTGGTTAAGATATGGACCTTCCTGTCGAAATCATTTTTGCCTGATTAGCAGTGGAGCAAAACCAACAACAGAACACGGTTTGCTAAACTGCGAGTGAAGCTGCCTATTCCTGACCGCTTACCCAAGCAACACACCTTACCACCGGGGCTGTAAATATTTACTTTCCTTGGGAACAGATTCAAGGGAAATAGAACAGGGACCGGTGTTTGAAAACACTGGATTAACTCCGATACAAAAAAATAAAAATAAAAAATAAAAAAACTTGAAAAAAACACACACACACACACACACACAAAAAGACGTTCTAGAGGACAGGCTGCATGCACTGGGTGTCTCTTCTAGGAGAATCCTCCTATCTCCAGATGGGCACATGTTCCCTTGGTTACCCTCACACTCCACCTGGAAGAGAATTCCCATCTTACCCCACTCCACCCACAGGGCACCAGCCACATTCATTTCCTCTTCTACAACATGTCCTGGGCTGGAAGGCATGCCTTCTGCACGTGCTCCCAGCCCGTGCTCCCTCTCCTGCCTGGAGACTTCTTTGTCAAGGATCATCATCCTTTTGGCATGAGGGCCCAAGTTCAATTCCCAAGCATCTGCAATACCAACAGTGGGCAGGAGTCAGGCAAAGATAAGTGGATTCCTAGAGCATGTGTGTCTGCCAGAGTTTCCTAATTGGCAAACATCAGGGTTGGTGAAAGACCTGGTCTCAAAAACTAAGGCTAAGAACAGAGAGCTCTGGCCTCCCAGTGCAGGGGAGTAAGCTGGAGCTGTCCTCCTCCCTGTCTCCTCCCTCTTCCCCAACCCCCTCTCCCTCCCCCCATGCTCTATAACTAAAAGTACAACTAGGAGACACTTTTCCCAAGAAGAAAATTCTGGGGCTGGGATGCGCCTCAGTGGTAGAAATGTTGACCGGCAGGCGTGAGGACCTGCATGCAATCCCTAGCACCAAACCGAGGAAATTATTATCTGGGGTTCAGGTATGGGTGTGGCTGAATGACTCCAGCATAGAAAAACCGCTTTTCTAAAACAAGCATGGTTTGGGGGCAGCTGGGAGAGAGTCAGGGAAGAGAACAGCCCAGGGTTTGATAAACATAGCCCAGGCTAGCCTTGAACTCACTATATAAGAGATGGAAGTCTTGAACTCAGCAATCCTCCCAGCTGGGTCCCAAGTGCTGGGATTATACCATACCCACCTCTGTTACTTAAAAAAACATCTCTTTTGGTTTTAAGTAAAGTTCCCTTCAGCTGAACAGGAACTAGAAAAGTAAAATAAAGAAATGACTGCACAAATATTCCCTTCAAGTAGCAAAGACAATAACGAGGCGTACTCAGGAAAATGGCCTTGGTCTGCCCTGATTCTGTTTCATATTTTAGGTATGTTGGTTTTAGTCTATAGCTTCAGGTTTTATTAAGTGCTTTTAAGTTAAAAACAAAACAAAGAAGAGGGATGAGGCCTGCGTCTCCAGTGCCTCAGACGCCATTGCATCTCCACATCCTCCCACCTCAGAGTTCTGACTTTGCAGCCATACGCCCTGATCCCCGCCTGGGCAGACCCTCTTCATCCCACAGTCCGGATCCGTGCCCGAAGCACACAGTGCCTCCAGGACAGCTGCTAACACGCTGAGAGAGATCTCCCACGGTTACAGATGCATTCCAGAGAGAGTTTGGAAAGAGAGATGCACAAGCCAGGGCTGTCTCACATCTCATGCCCAGGCATGCTCATTTGTATAACCAAGCTGTTCTTCAAATGTGCAGCTCACCCTGCTGAAAGGTCTGCTGGGTAGCAGAGGCCACGGCTTGTACAAACCCCTGGAGTCTAATAGTAAATGAAAGATTCTTCAACCCTATCCAGATGACAAATGTCCACAGGGGCCTGAGCTCTCCTACTCCAGGAAATCTTTCACTCAAAATGCAAAAGAGAGGGCTGGAAGAATGGCTCAGTAGAGGTAAGCTTGCTGAGCAAGCAAGAGGACCTGAGTTTGGATGTCCATCACCCAGTCAAAGTCAGGCACAGCAGTGCATGTCTGCAACCCCGTGCTACGAGGGGTGAGGAGACAGGCAGACCCCAGGGCTCATCAGCCATCGTTGTTGAAACAACAAATTCTAGATTTAGAGGGGGACCCTGCCCAGATAAATAAATAAATAAATAAATAAGTAGAGGGTGAGAAAAGATACCTGACTTTGACTTCTGACACACAGACACAGATACATACAGTCACATACAAACACAACCACACACACACACACACACACACACAGACATAAACATATACACAGACACATACACATATAAACACACACACATACATAAAAACACACAAACACACAGAGACACACAGACGTAAACATATACACAGACACAAACACATACAAACACACACAAACACACACACACACCATCCAGATAAACGTTAAAAGCTAAGGCACCAGTTATGAATGCAAGCCCTGTGGGAGTGACAGCTCAGTGGATGAGCAACTGCCTAGCATAAAGCCTTGTGTTCCATCACCAGCACTTGAGAGAAAAGAGATAACAGGGCGTCTGAAGCCCGATGTGCCCATCCCCTGTGGTACAGACTACGATAATTCACAAAATTGGGTCCAGCTTAACAGGAAATGCCAAACAGGCAGTGAGGGCAGAAAGAAGTTCTGAGTCTACCCATGGAGGACTGGAGAGCAGAGCCTAAGACAGAGTTGAAAAGATCTAAAGACAGGGTGGGGAACAAGAAGGTAAGGGGCAAAGAAAGACATTGCAAGCTTCCTCTCATGTGCAGAACTAAGATACAACTGTGTGTGTGTGTGTGTGTGTGTGTGTGTGTGTACACGCATGCACATGCTCCTGCATGCATGCATGTGTGCATGTCTGCATAGATATGTGTATGCATGTGCACAAGCGTGCAAGTGTGTGTGTGTGCATGCTCCTGCATGCATGCGTGTAAGCATTTGTGCATGTATGTGTATGCTTGCATGCATGTGTATATGCATGTGTGTATGTATGTGCCTGTACACTAATGCATGTGTGCATATGTGCCTGTGTGCATGTGTGTGTGTGCATATGCATGTATGTGTGCACATGTGTGTGTGTGTGTGTGTGGTGAAACCAGAGTACTTGGAGGGAGAAGGGGCTCATAAATTGGGAGTCTAAGTGTGGACAATTAGGCTGCTATCTAGGTATGAAATGTCACAAGGAAACAGCACTTTATACACTAACTTTAAAAAAAAACCACGGTTTTCAGTGGAGAAGATTCAAGAACAAGAGTGAAGACTGTGCAACACAGCTTGATTCCCACATGCTCAGGTGCCTGGAAACCAGAGCACACTGCAAAAGCGGAAATTCTCAACTGCGGATCTCGACCCCTTTGGGGTCCCATATCAGACAGATATCCTGCCTCCGTTACGAAGTAGCAACAAAAGTAATTTTACGTTTGGGGGTCACCAAAGCATGAGGAACTGTATTAAAGGGGGGCAGCATTAGGAAGGGTGAAAGCCTCTGTGCAAAAGGGTCCCACCTCAGGTGGGGACTGTGGCATTCTTCACCAAGTCCACCTCAACCCCCACAGCTGCCAAAGAGGAGTCCACAGCCAGCCACTGACAGGTGACTTGCAGTCTACAGCCCTTTGGGTCCCCACTTTACTCTGGTACACGCTCCACACACACCACTCCATCCCTGAGCAGCCCTCATGGAGCCTGATAAAGAAATAGGACTCTTCACCAGGTCCCTGGAATGCTGTTGCTGTCCACCCTCTGCTTGCCAGTCACACAGGCCTGGGGCCAGGAGTGTCACAAACATTCCTTGCTAGAAACCTTAGTCTAGTGTCTCTTTAAAAGGGCTAAACACTTTCCTGCTTTTGTTTATTTTTTTTTTTAAATAAGGTTTTGTGTAGCCCAGGATGGCCCCAAACTCACTCTGTGGCCAAGGATGCCCTTGAATTTCTGATCCTCCTGCCTCCACCTCCCCCAATATTGCGGTTCCAATGCCACCACTCTGCCCACACATCCTTAGCTCTTTGAAAATAAAATCAATCCACAGTGGTCACAGGGCTACATGTCATCTCTCAGCAGGAACTGTAAGAGAGTCTTGAAATGGAGGCTGTGAGAAGGAGCAGGGGGGACACCTCCCTCCCAGGGCTGGGTCACCGTAAAAGCACAAAGAAGAGCAGACCTGTGCCTACAGTGATTCCCTGGGCGATGTGGTAAAGAAAACCATTACCAGGCAGCATGCCAAGCACACCAGCTCCTTCTGTGACAAAACTAAGCTGAGGAGATGTGACGTGGGCACCTAGCACTGTGGCTGACACATAAAAACAATGGAGTATCACACACTACTTCTGCTATCATAGCCAAGTCGGCCACCAGCCTGGCAGACCAGGAGAGTCGCCATTCAGGACACTCCTGGCACACAATGAGTTCATACATGAAAAATAGAATATGCTCTTTTTTTCATGTACTGGAAAACCACGAATCAGATGAAAGCCTGTCACATACTTGGAGTGCTCATGGCCTGAAGAAAAGCTGCTCTGGTAATGCATGCATGCATGCATGTATGTACACAGTGCTCTTAGCATGCAGCAGCCAGCCCCTCAGTGGCAGAAGGTCTTCGCCAGCCAAAGTAGCGGAGCTAAGGAGCTTTCAGATACAAGCTCTAATGCAACTGACTAATGGAAAGACGCACAAGCAAGCGGGAGTGAAAGGAGCAAGACTTCTCACTGGGGCCAACGAGAGGACCCAGCAGGAAAAAGCGCTTACCACCAAGCCTAAGGATCAGAGTTCAATTCCTAAGACCCACATGGCAGGAGTATATCAACCCTCCCAAGTTGTCTTTTGAGCTCTGTGTATGCTAAGTGCAGACCTGTGCACACATGCGAGTATACAAACACACACACACACACACACACACACACACACACACACACTAAATGCTTACAGATGTAAAGAAAGCTTCCCCCAGGCAGGTCAGCAGTGGGGGAACTGACAGCTCTGGGTCAGCAGCAAATGCCCACGACTTACAAAATTCATCCAAAACCACAATGTGAGACATTATTTTCATTTCTGTTTAATCTGCAAGAAAACCCAAACCAGAAGCTCCTCAGACCACTTCCTCACAAGAATAAAATACCTTCTATCATTCATCTAGCATCCTCAAGAATCAAAAAAATAGTTTCAGGACCCTCCAGGAACCTGCAACCCATGAGGGCTGGTCTTGTCCACAATCTGAAAACACACAAGTACAAAGCGTATTGTCAGGACTCGGACAGTTCAGATAGCAGATAGAAAATAGCCAATTTGACAAATTGCTAATTCGAGCAACTACCTGTTCTGAAAATGAAGAAGAATACAAGGTGTCCGGGCTACGAGGTCATAGCTAAGGAATATATATAGATATATATGCAAGGCGTCCGTTATGCCAGGTTCTGAAGCAAACGCTCTCCTAATTATGTTGAGCTTAAACCAGCTTTAAAAAAAGAAGAAGAAGCCCACATTCCTTGAGTCTGAGCCAATTGGTGGGATGTTAAGGAGGCTGCTTAGAAACACAGTTGGCTGACTCTAGGCTATTTTAAACACTGGACAGGGAAAGCAAAAATGAGCATGAGTGATGGAGCTGCAGAATGCAAAACAGTGAAAGTTTCACTGTGGCAAAAGCGACCAACTGTGGAGATAAGCGCTGTGGCGTTTCCAATGACTTCACCTGCAGCATCAGCCTTGGTCGGTCCTGAAGCTGCAGATGATAGAAATTACACTTACAAATGCTGGCAAGCTGAGACCAGTGGGGGGAAGAAAGGAGGGCCAGAGAAGATGTAGCCCCAAAGGAGATCTGAAAAGTGCAACCCTGGCCAGGAGCTGATTTCAGACGAGATAGGCACCTGGAGGGCAGGAGCCTGATGAGCCAGGAGTACCTGGTGACACAGACAGGTCCTTCCCAGAACAGAGGTGCTGTCCTCTCATTTCTGCTGACAAAACCCAATCAGCTCAGAGTTCCAGGGTACAGCCTATCCTGGTGGAACATGAAGCATTCAAATCCACAGTCAAGAGCATGCGTGCCTGACACCCAGCCCAGTTCTTGCACTTACACAGACTGGGACCAAAGCCTAGGGAATGGTGCCACCCACAGCAACTAGTGTCATAAACCAAGAGTGCCCCAGCCCCCACCTCAGCCCAGACACACCCATAGGCCAACCTGCTCTAAATAATCCTTCCAAGTGATCCTACACCAGGTCAAGTTGACAATTAGAATGTGCCATCACAGGAGGGGTCCTTTGACCAGCATGGAGGGCCAGGGAAGAGGCCTGCACCCCTCCCTTCCCTCATCCTCTCCTTTTCTTTGTGCACCTCTTGTGCCTCAGGCCTCTACTTAACTTTCTTTTCTTTTCTTTTCTTTTTAAATCACTAAATTTTTATTACCCTGGGACAAAAAATGATTACATTCTATTGTACATAACTTCATAATCTTTGACTGTTACAACCTTATCATATGTAAATTTTTTTCATACTTTATTTACATTTCAAATGTTTCCCTCTTTCCATTTACATTTCAAATCTCCCCTTTGGAACCTCCCCATTTCCTCCCCCTCCCCCTGCCACTATGTGGGGTATTCCCCCACCCACCCACTCTCGTCTTCCCTCCTTGGCATTCTCCTATACTAGGGGATCTAACACCCTCAGGCCCAAGGGCCTCTCCTCCCCCTGATGTCTAACAAGACCCTCCTCTGCCACATATGTGGCCAGCACCATGGGTCCCTCCATGTGTATTCTTTGGTTGGTGGATCAGTCTCCAGGAGTATAGGGGGTCAGGCCAGTTGACAGTGTTGCTGCCTCCCTGGGGATGCAAACTCCCTCAGCTCCTTCAGTCCCTTCTCCAAGTCCTCCATCTGGGACCTCACACTCAGCCTTACGGTTGCTGTGAAGTAACTCTTGGGCTAATAACCACTTAACAGTGAGTACATACCATGTTCATTCTTTTGTGACTGCGTTACCTCACTCAGGATGATATTTTCAAGTTTCATCCATTTGTCTGCGAATTTCATGAAGTCACTGTTTTTAATAGCTGAGTAATATTCCATTGTGTAAATGTACCACATTTTCTATATCCATTCCTCTGTTGAGGGACATCTGGGTTGTTTCCAGTTTCTGGCTATTATAAATATGGCTGCTATGAGCATAGTGGAGCATGTGTCTTCATTACATGTTGGATCATCTTCTGCTTATATGCCCAGGAGTGGAATAGCTGGGTCCTCAGGTAGTACTATGTTCATTTATCTGAGGGTCCGCCAAACTGATTTCCAGAGAGGTTGTATCAACTTGCATTCCCACCAGCAATGGAGGAGTGTTCCCCTTTCTCCACATCCTCGCCAACATCTGCTGTCACCTGAGTTTTTGATCTTAGCCCTTCTGACTGGTGTGAGGTGAAATCTCAGGGTTGTTCTTCCCTGGTTGCATTTCCCTGGTTACATTTCTAAAGATCCCCATGTGTGCTTCTCAGCTGCTACACCCCTCCCTTGCTTCCTCTGACCTCTCTGTCTTGGCTTGACAGACTCCTCAATGTAACTGACAGCATCTTCAGCTGGTGAAGCCTTGAAAATAAAGATGCATGCTAAATCACTGTGCATCCTTCCTAACTCTGGACAAAAGCAATGGTGTTCCTCAGCCTGGCTCTATGGACATGAGACAGGGTTTCTCTGCGTAGCCCTGGCTGTCCTGGAACTCACAGAGTTCCTATTTCTGCCTCCTGAGTGCTGGGATTAAAGGTGTGTGCCACTGACCACTAGCTACATTGAAATATTTTTTTATTTTAGATTTTTACATTAGGGATGTTCAACTGGTAAAGACTCTACAAGTACTCCACAATCAAGAAACTTCTCATCCCAAACATTCTGGGTTAGGGACACATAGCCTGTATCCTGGGACAGACAATAAACTTCCCAGATGCACGTCTTCTCTCAGTTGAAGCTTTCTCTGGGGAAGTCATTCACTTCCCTCCCAAGCTTCTCTCTTTGGCCTGTCAATCATCCTCTCTTTCCACTGGAAGCTTCACACACCAGAATTACACACACACACACACACACACACACACGCACACATCTCAAATATTTCAAAATAAGTTATGAAACTCTCAAAACAAACTAATGTAAGATTTATTTGTAAGGAATCTGCCCCAGTGGGTATCAGGAAATCAGAAACCCTAGGGAAGGCCTTGCAATTCCCCACGGAGACAAATGACCCTCCAAAGAGGAAAGAGACAGGCATATAGGTAATGCAGGGCAGCCCAAGTAAACCCGCTGAGTTACACAGTATCTGTACTGTCCCTGAGATCTTTCTCTGGTGGGCAGTACATGATCCAAAATGCCAAGGCAATCTAAAAATATAGCCCCACAAAATCTGCAGGGTTTGTCAAAGGATAGGGACAGGGGCTCACGTGGCTCATAATGGAGAATGACCCTGAACTTCTGAGCCTCCTGCTTCAGCCTCCCAAGGGCTGATATTATAGGGGTGTGCACTGAGGATTAGACTCCAGAGCCCCCTGAACGCTAGCCACACCCCCAGACCAATGTCACATGCACCCACAAACGCGACAGCCTTGTTCTTCATAAGGAACAGAGGTCACAGGGAACTATTAGCACAAACAATTTTTTACTTGTTTGATTTTGTTTTGTGAGACAGGATTTCTCTGTGTAATCCTGGCTATTCTAGAACTTTCTCTATAGACCAGGCTAGCCTCAAACTCAGAAATCTGCCTGCCTTTGTCTCACAATGCAGGACTAAAGGCGTGCACCAACTAGCCCAGCCCAAAACCAAAATTTAAGTTTTCTGCTTCAGTCTTTTCCTGGACAAGACACACACACACACACACACACACACACAGAGAGAGAGAGAGAGAGAGAGAGAGAGAGAGAGAGAGAGAGAGAGAGAGAAAGAGAGAGAAAGAGAGAGAGAGAGAGAGAGAGAGAGAAGTATTTTTTTCCCTAAGATGAAAACACAGAGGTTTCTTCTTTGCTCTGACCACTAACTCAACTGCAGACTTGCAAAAATTCAAGTGAATTTTTACAGAAATATGCAGCCAGGAATCCCAGGAATCACATTCTACAAGATTGACTACATCAGGCCAAAGGAAACTAAGTCACAGTCTCATTCATATGCCTGAAACCAAACTAGCTACTAGGTGTCAGAAATAAATCTTGGGTTCTAAGCTCCAGCGGCCAGCTCTTTGCTAGACCACAGGGCAAAGGTAGGCATGGCTGGGGTCCCACAAAAACTCAACCTGCTCTTGCATGGGTACACATCGATCTTAGCCTAATTTAACAGAACATATGCTTAGGTCTCAAAACCTTGGGTTTGACACACACACACACAGAGAGAGAGAGAGAGAGAGAGAGAGAGAGAGAGAAAGAGAGAGAGAGAGAGATCTGCCTATCTGCAAGGATGTGGTCTGTCCAGAAAATGTTCTTGCCTACTCTTCAGAGTCCCAAAGAGAGAGAGAGAGAGAGAGAGAGAGAGAGAGAGAGAGAGAGAGAGA